>CAMOHE010054385.1:236042-246331 GCA_946598075.1 Artocarpus hirsutus | reverse complement strand
ATTAGTTATACACAAAGCGGTCTAGTTGACAAGAAGAAGCCATAGTTCACCTTCTAGCATCAAAATAGCAAGACACTGCAAGCGAATCATTTGCCATAACACTATTACGGGCTCTTTTGATATTTCAAATTTGTTTGTATCATACTTAAGGTAAGAGTTTTTTATGGTAAAATTAACTCATGAATCGTGGTTGTCAAATTCGTGCAAGATCTCGTCTGATTTTGACAATTATTTCAAGACCCTAGTTTTTAGTTCGGCAGTTGGTTAAACATGACGTTTTGTTCATTTTCTAGGCTGAAATGGTAAGAAATGTCACATTTTCAAAACTAATTGTAATAAATATGTTTTAAAATTATTTGTAAGTAAATATTAAATATATGATGTAAATAATTTATTTACCCTTTTGTTTATGGTGTAAATAATTCTCATTTACACAATAAGTGGATTTATGTTGCAAATCATGTATTTACCTCCTTATTTATAATATAAATATTTCTTATTTACATAGCAAATAAGTTGTTTAGGTTGTAATTCTTACATTTACCACAACTATTTTTAAAACTTGACATTTACTTTAAAAAGTTTCAAAATCTGACATGTCTCTCATTCTCTCTAAAAATAAACATAAAACGTTGTTAAAGTTGTAATATTCGTAATTAAGGCAAGTGAAGTAACACATGTTTAGGGAAAATCACAAGTCACTTCTAGAAAGACTAACTTAAATGACTCTCATTTAACAGCTTTTTTAAAAAAACCGTTGTGGTATGTGGGAGAAAACACGCAGAGTTACGCCAAAATATAAAAACGGTAGTGGTAGGAGACTGAGCCTTACACAAGAGTTTACTATAAACCGTCGTGTAAGATCATTTTTTGTAGACGGTTTCTACTAGAAACGATCGTGTAATGTCTTTTAAAGCCCCCCAATTCTAGCTCAATGATTAGACACAAAACGTGAACTAGCTCCCAAAAACATAACCAAAACACTTTGAAACCATAGTCGCCGTCCCTTTCCGCCTCTGTTCTTCCTAATCTCTTGATTTTGTTGATTAGTTATTTATATATATTAGGTATAATTAATTTATGGATCAATTAGTGTGATTGATCAATGTTTATGGATTTATAGATATGATTAGTTATTTGATTATGATGGGTATGATTAATTTGTTATATGATTAGTTTATAATGAGTATGATTAATTTGTGAAAATTGTAGATTTATAAATATAATTATTTGTTAATTATTTGAGTATGATGGTAGATTTATGGGTTTATTATATGACTTATATGTGGTAGATTAATTAATTTGTGAAATTGTTTGTAATTGAATTGCATATTTCAATTTAGGACTTCCGAAATGGATATATAGAAAATGGATGTGGGATCATTGATTGACTAGAAAATATGTGAATGATGTCGAAGAAATTTTATTATTTGCCAAAACTCATAGCCAAGGTGATAACATTCGGTGTCCTTGTATTCAATGTGAAAGCTATAGATCTTATTCAACTGAAATTGTTAGAGGATATCTATTTCAAAATAGGATTATAAGTAGTTACCAAATGACATTTTCATGGTGAATCTATGTTCAAATTACCAACGTTACTAAGTAAAGCAAAGGAACCCATTGTGAAGGATAATAGGTGATCATGGTAATATGGTTGACACGGTAAATGATTTAGAAGAACACTTTTTATACTGTCCGGAGTTATTAAAGGCAATGATGAATGATGCCGAGACATCCGTATATGAAGGTATCAATTTCACAAAATTGTCCACTTCAGTTAGATTATGGAATTTGAAGGTGTCAGGTGGGTGGTCAAATTCTAGTTTCACAAATCTCTTGGAATTTCTAGGAAGGCTTCTACCAAAAAGGTAATAAATTACTAACTAGTATGCATGAGTCTAAGAAGACTTTAAGTACTTTAGGTTTGGAGCATGAGAAAATACATACTTGTGGAAATGATTGTGTCTATATGAAGGAGTATAAGGACAAGAATCATTACCCGGTTTGTAAAGAGTTAATGTGGAAGAAAGGAAATGAGCTAAAAAAAGTAAGAAAGGATTGCCGATGAAGGTATTATAGTACATTGCACTAGTACAACGTTTGAGATGTTTATTCGAAAATGTAGAGCATGCCAAGAATTTGACTTGGCACCATGAAAAACGGATTGACGATGGTATGCTTAGGCATCCAGCGGATTTACCATAATGGAAGTCTTTTGATACTAATCATCCCAAGTTTAGTGTGGAACCAAGAAATCTACATTTTGCTTTATCAACTGATGGAATAAACCCACGTGGTAACATGAGTAGTAGACATAGCACTTGGCCTGTAATACTTTTTAACTACAATTTCTCTCCAAAATGTGCATAAAACAAAAGTTCTTGATGTTGACTGTATTGATTTTGGGTCCTCACCAACCAGGGAATGACATTAATGTGTACTTGGCACTGTTAATTAATAACTTAAAGTGCTTGTGGCTAAAAGGAATTGAAGTTAGAGATGCTTATTGAGAAGAGATGTTCAAACTCTGTGCAATGTTAATATGGATAATTAACGACTTCCTTGCATATGGAATTCTATCCGGTTATTTGGTGAAGAATTCTATTAGTTTCCTATTTGTATGAAGGAAACGACTCACAATAGTTAAAGAATGGTAAAAAAAAAAAAAAAAAAAAAAAAAAAAAAAACCTTTTTTCTTGGTCATAAAAGATAATTGCCAAGAGATTATCATTATCGTAAGCAAAAGAAAGCCTTTGCTAGTAACATCAAAGAAAGAGACTCTCCTCGGCTTTTGACAGGTGAACAAGTATTTGAAATGGTAAAAGATGTAAAAGTGGTACTTAAGAAAAGAAAGCAAGATAAGGATGAGCCACCAATAGATGGACCTTGGAAAAAAAAAGATCAATCTTCTTCGAACTTTCATATTGAAAGACACTTTTTCTTTGCCATTACTTGGATGTTATGCATATTGAGAAAAAATTTTGTGAATCAATAGTCAGCACTTTGCTTGATATTTCAGGCAAAACTAAGGATGGTGAAAAGGCATGGCTAGATCTCATAAAGATAGAGATTAGGCCAAATTTGTTTCCCGAGAAAAGAGGAAACCGCACTTATTTACTTCCGATGAACAACAGTTTACAAAAAAGGAAAAGAGAAAGCTTTGTGAATGACTAGCTTTGTTGAAAGTGTCAGACGGCAATTCATCAAACTTTAAAAAGTTAGTGTCGGTAAAGGATTTGAAACTTATTGGCATGAAAACACATGATTGTCATGTGTTGATGCAACAATTACTACCACTTGTGTTGCGAGGAATTCTAACAAAAGATGTGAGATTTATAATTATCAAGTTGTGCTCATTCTTTAATTCAATATGTTCTAAGGTAATTGATCAACTTATGCTAGATTTACTACAATTGGAGTTAGTGCAAACCTTGTGCATGCTTGAGAAGTATTTTTCATTGGTATTTTTGACATCATGATTCATCTAACGATCCACTTAGTCTGTGAAATTAAGTTATGCAGACTGGTATATTTGAAATAGATGTACCATTTTGAAAGGTATATGAAGGTTTTGAAGAGCTATGTGAAGAATCAAAATAGGCCAGAGAGATGTATCATAGAAAGTTAGGTAGCGGAGGAATCAGTTGAATTTTGCTCCGAATACTTGTCTAATATGGATCAAAGATAATAAACATTAAGCCTAGAGGACTATCTATTGGCAATCCTTCCTCAATAAATTGATAGGAGTGGAGCAAATTTGTCTTTATATCTTACACAATGCTCATGAAGTGGAGCCTTTCATTAAGGTTCACATGCAGGAATTAAAAAAGACGTACCTGAAAAGAGTAAAAAATGACAAGTGGTTGCAAGATGAACACAACCATACCTATCGAGAGTGGATTAGAGCACACATATATGTCAAGTATTCCATATCGTAAGATGGAAGCATCTCACAAGACCTCAAGAACTTAGCTAAAGGACCATCGTCGATAGTTGTTAGGTATACATCATATTCCATAAATGGTTATATTTTCTACACTCACAAAAGGAATGAGAAGCATCCTATCTAAAATAGTAGTGTGACTTTTCTTGTCAAGGCTATGCATATTTCCTTCGTGAAGGACAAGAATCTGGTATATGAGACCATAAACTACTTTAGTTTCGTTGAAGATATTTGAAAACTTGATTATTGAGGATAATATATAGCACTTTTTAAGTGCAAATGGGCTAACAATAACTATGTTAAAACTAATAATGACAGCATCATGGTGGTTGACTTTAGGTGATTGGGATACAAAAATGATCCCTTCATTATGACATCGTAAGCAATCCAAGTTTTTTATACAATGGATCTTGAAGATTTAGAGTTGTCCCTTGTTGTCCCGATGAAGCCAAGAGTTGCTATTGGTAGTGAAGAAGTTGTTGAGAATTACACAGACATCCCCTCATTCACGAAAGGTTTGCTGTTGGTTGAAGATATTGATAATTTTGACAATGACCTTTCTCCCTTGCTTCGTAAAAAAGGAGAAAAAAATTAGTATTTATAAACTAATTTGTGATGTTTTATTTCAATTAGATTTTTTTTAACTTGTTTGTTTTTATTCTTCAATTTTAAGCTAAGGGATGTATCTTTTTTCCCTCATTATGTCTCTGTATGTACTTCAATTTGTGATAAAATATCGAAGTAAATGGATTCTGCACCATTGAATACATAACATACAAACTAGTCACCCACTACAAGAAATTTTTTATTACACGACCTTTATTTAATGACCGTTTCTTAAAAACTGTCATGGTAAGGTGAGAAAAATGCGACGAGTTACGCCCATGAAAACAAAGACCGTCGTGGAATGTGGTGATAGCTACCAAGACGGTTTTTTAAAAAACAATCGTGGAATACGAGAGCTACCACAACGGTTGTTGAAGGTGACCTCGACGCCACCACCGAGGAGCTAAACTCCAGGTGGTCGGCCCCCCAACTCAGCAAAGGTATGTGAAGCTCATAACTGAACCTGATTACGCTGGATACGTTGTCTGAGGTGCTCCTCAAGGATCCTTCGGGCCGCACCTCTCTTGGGTGCCTCCTTAGACTCAATGTCAGCTCGGGTCGGACTATCATCATTCTAAACTAGGTTGCTGCTTGCTACCATTGGCCAACAAATGGCAAATAACTCACCGTCAGATGCGAGCTCATCCACCGGCAAAGGGACACAACACTTGTCATTTGCCATCTGACACGCCATGATATGACACTCAGGTTATAAGCAAAACCCACCTAATACCTGGTCCAAGTGGTAACCTATAAATAGGATGCATTTATTACATTCTAGAGATAGGCAAGCTCCTTCTTAACTAACTTGTTCTCGACCTCTGTCGAGCACCCCCTGTCTTGAGCATCGGAGAGTCCTTGTCTTGTTTACTGACCAATTCGCCTCCGAGGCGTCCCTCCTCTTGTTGCAGGTCAACCAGTCCAGGCAGAGGCGAATGGGGAAGAGCTGAGCACCATGCGCCATCGCACGTGGTGTTGGTACGATGCCGGAACGCAGTAAGCATCAACAATGGTTTTTTAAAAAACCATCGTAGTAGCTTACCTATTCCACGACAGTTTTTAAAAAACCATCGTGGAAGAGGATAGCTACCACAACGATTTTTCAAAAAATCATCTTGGTAGCTATAAGCATATTCCACAATAGTTTTTTAACAAAACTGTCGTGGTAGCTTACTTAAAACCTCTTTTCCTACCCAATATTCAGACACAATTCAAAGAGTCACTTCTCAAATACAAACACAGACACGTCTGAATCAGTTGCCGTCGTTCCTTTCCTCTTCCACACTCCTTAATCTCAACCTAAATTGTAAGTTTTTGTTAGAAATTGATAAATTGTTATTGATTGTATTGTATAATTAATCTGAAATTGATAAATAGTTGTTGATTTTGTTGGTTATTTCATGAAATTTGTATTACAGATCATGGGTATGATTTCTTTGTTTTATAATGAGTATGTGTAACTTGTTTTATGATGGGTGAGGTTTTTGTTTTATGATTAATTAATATATATAGGTGGGTATATATATAAATTGTAAAATTAATTTTAATTGAATATTTGCTATTTATTATTTTGATTTAGGAATTGCAAAATGAATCGAAAATGGATGTAGGATTTTCAATTGTCTAGAGAGTATGTGAATGGTGTGAAAGAGTTCTTGGATTTTGCCAAAAGTCATGCCAATGGTGATAAAATTCGGTGTCCTTGTGTTCAATGTAGAAACCTTAGATTGCATCCAATTTCAATTGTTAGAGGACATTTATTTCAAAATGGAATTATAAGTAGTTATCAAACATGGCAATTTCATGGCGAGTGTAATTTCAATCCAACTTTACTAAGTAAAGAAAAACAAGCTATTGTAGAGGATAATATGGATTATCAAGACAATATGGTTGACATGGTCAATGATTTAAAAGAATATTTTATGCACCATTCAGATTTATTTGAGACAATGATGAATGATGCAGAGACACTCATGTATGAAGGGTATACCAATTTCACTAAATTATCTGCTTTAGTTAGATTATGGAATTTAAAAGCGTCGGGTAGGTGGTCAAATTATAGTTTCAGAAAGCTGTTAGAATTTTTAGGAAGGCTTCTACCAGAGGGTAATAAATTACTAACTAGTGTGTATGAGGCTAAGAAAACTTTGAGCACTTTGGGAATGGATTATGAGAAAATTCATGCTTGTGAAAATGATTGTGTTCTCTATAGGAATGAGTATGAGAACAAGAATTATTGTCCAGTTTGTCAACAAGCAAGGTGGAAGAAAGGAAAGGAGCTAAAAGACGGCAAGAATGGAGTGCTAAAGAAAGTGTTACGGTACATTCCACCGGTATCACATTTGAGGCGTTCCTAGAATATAGTAAGAATTTGACATGGCATCATAACAAACAGGTGGATGATGGTATGCTTAGACACCAGGCGGATTCACCACAATGGAAGACTTTTGAAGCTGATCATCCCAACTTTAGTGCGGATCCAACAAACATACATTTCGCTTTATCGACGGATGGAATAAACCCATATGGTAACATGAGTAGTAGGCATAGCACTTGGCCCGTAATACTTGTTAACTATAATCTCCCTCCGAAGATGTGCATGAAGCGAAAGTTTTTAATGTTGTCTTTATTGATTTCGAGTCCTCACCAACTAGGCAATGATATTGATGTATACTTGACACCATTAATCGATGACCTAAAAAAGTTGTGGGAAAATAGATTTGAAGTTAGAGATGCTTACCGAAAAGAGAAGTTCACACTCCGTACAATATTGATATGGATAATTAACGACTTCCCTGTATATGAAAATTTATCTGGTTATTTGGTAAAGAGTTCTATTGGTTGTCCTATTTGCATGATGGAAACGTCTCATAAACGGTTGAAGAATGGTAAGAAAATCATTTTTCTTGGTCATAGAAGATGGTTGCCAAGAGATCATCGCTACTGCAAATAAAAGAAAGCCTTTGATGGCAATAGCGAAGAAAGAGACCCTCCTCACCCTTTGACAGGTGAACAAATATTTAAAATGGTAAAAGATATAAGAGTCGTATTCGGTAAAAGAAAACAAGGTAAGGACTAGCCGCCAAATGATGGACCATGGAAAAAAAAGATCAATCTTCTTTGATCTTCCCTACTGGAAGACACTTTTTGTTCGTCGTTGCTTGGATGTTATGCATATTGAGAAAAACGTTTGTGAATCCATAGTCGGCATGTTGCTTGACATTCTAGGCAAGACTAAGGATGGTGAAAAAGCTTAGTTGAATCTCATGGAAATGGAGATTATGCCTAATTTGTTTCTCGAGAAAAGAAGAAACTGTACTTACTTACCTCCGGTAAAGCACACGTTATCCAAAGCGAAAAAGAGAAAGCTCTGTGAATGGCTTGCTTCATTAAAAGTGCCAGACAGGTATTCTTTGAACTTCAAAAAGTTAGTGTTGGTGAAGGATTTGAAACTTATTGGCATGAAAACATACGATTATCATGTGTTGATGCAGCAATTACTACCACTTGCTTTGCGGGGAATTCTAACAAAGGATGTGAGATTTACAATTTTCAAGTTGTGCTCATTCTTCAATTCAATATGCTCGAAGGTCATTGATCCACTTGTGTTAGATTCACTGCAATCAGAGTTGGTACAAACCTTATGCATGCTTAAAAAGTATTTTCCACTGGCATTTTTTAACATCATGATTCATTTAACAATACACTTAGTACGTGAAGTTAAGTTATATAGATCGGTGTATTTAAGATGGATGTACCTATTTGAAAGATATATGAAGGTTTTGAAGGGCTATGTGAAGAATCGAAATAGGCCGGAGGGATGTATTGTAGAAAGCTACATAGCTGAGGAATCGGTTGAATTTTGCTCTGAGTACGTATCTAATGCATACATAATTGGAGTGCCAAAGACTATAAACATTGAGGCTAGGGGACTATCTACGGGCAATCCTTCATCAGAAAATCAAGAGGAGTAGGGGCAAGCTTGTCTTTATGTCTTGCACAATGCTAATGAAGTGGAGCCTTTCATTGAGGCTCACATGAATAAATTAAAAAAACCATACTCAAAAAGAGCAAGAAATGAGAAGTGGTTGCAAGATGAACACAACCGGATCTTTCAGTTGTGGATTAGAGCACACATCTATGGCAAGTGCTCCATATCACAAGATAGAGGTATGTCACAGGAGTTAAATAATCTAGCTAGAGGACCGGCGTCAGTAGTTACAAGGTGTACGTCATATTCCATTAATGGTTACACTTTCTATACTCACGAAAGAGATAAGAAGCATCCGGTGTAAAATAGCGGTGTGACTTTTCGTGCTGAGACTATGCATATTGCCTCCGCCAAGGACAAGAATCCAATAGGTAGGACCATGAACTACTTTGGTTTCATTGAAGATATTTGGGAACTTGATTATGGGGATTACGTATAGCACTTTTTAAGTGCAAGTGGGCAGACAATAACTATGTTAGAATGATGATGACGGCATCATGGTGGTTGACTTTAGAAGATTGGGATACAAGAATGATCTCTTCATTATGGCATCATAAGCAATCTAAGTTTTTTATACTACAGATCCCTAAGACATGGAGTTGTCTCTAATCGTCCCGACAAAGCCAAGAATAGTTATCGACAGTGAAGAAGTTGATGATGATCGCACAGACATCCCTTCATTCATAAAGGGATTGCCACTAGTTGAAGAGATAGATAATTTTGAAGATGATGTTTCGCACTTTCTTCGTGAAGATGTGAAATTGATATGTATTGAAGAACCAATGAAAAAAAAAGATAAAAAGATGAGCATCAATAAACCAATTTATGTTAATTTACTTTTAACATTTTTCATTAAATTATTTCATTTTTCAATCTTTTTTTACGAGTTTTGTATATCTATTTATAGTTAAATTTGTGGTGAAAACGGAGATAAAGTATACATGATTTTAGGTCATTAGAAGCTTAACACACGAGCTGGCCACCCTGGGCAGCAAAGAATATTGTTATGTGTAAGAAATGTTTAAGACAATTTTTTACGACTCTTTTTTCCAAAAATGGTCGTGGAACTATATGTTCCACGATGGTTTTTGCAAAAATAGTCATGGAAAACATCTCACAGTATTAAAATGCTATGAAAAGCAAGAATTAACTGGTCTTCCACGACAGTTTTTGCTAAAACTGTTGTGGAAGACCAGTCTTTCATGACGGTCTTCTACAACGGTTTTGGCAAAAACCGTCGACCGTATCTCATAAGATTAATGAACAGATTATAACATCTGAATAAAAGACCACCGACCCATTGGTTGTATCTCATAAGATTAATGAGCAGATTATAACATCTGTAACAGTGCTAAAAACTACATTGTTTCTTGTTCTCCAATTCTTTAAAAAAAATACTCTTGCAACAATCATACGTTAAATATTTATAATTTCAACAAAATATTTAGATATATTTCACTCAATATATAGCATACAAATGAGCCAGGTGATTCAAAAAACCCAATGTAGCTTAAAGAACGGCTGAAAAGTACAGGGGGCAAAAAATATGCCCAAGAAAAATGGAAGGTTAAATCTTCAAAAACACCATAGTTGAGGGGGTATAGTGCAATTTACAAAAAAATATATATTAAAAAAAAGGAGTAAAAGCACATAAATGGAAATCGTTGAAACGATCCGTACGTAACTAACGTGGGTATCTATTAGGAGATATATATTGCGTTTAACTATGAATCACAAAATATAATT
>CAMOHE010054385.1:120555-227546 GCA_946598075.1 Artocarpus hirsutus | reverse complement strand
TGTTGTGAATGCCTTTGCCAAATCTGACTCTCATTTGTTTCCCAAACACACAGTGTTCACAAAACTCCATCTTTCCTGTGCACTGTCCATTAAGTAGTCCTCTTTTGCTCAACTCTGCCATCCCAAGCTCACTCATATGCCCTAGTTGCATATGCCATAACTTAGTGACATCACTATCAGACATAGTGGATGTAGTAACTGCTGCATCTCCTATAACAGTAGTCCCCTGCAAAACATACAAACCAGCAGTCTTCTTCAGCCCTTTCATCATAACAAGAGCTCCTTTGCTGACCTTCAAAACTCTACATTCACCGGAGTACCTGTACCCTTTTGAATCTAGAGCACTTAGGGAAATTAAATTCCTCTTCAGATCAGGGACGTGTCTCACATCACCCAATGTCCTTACTACTCCATCATACATCTTGATCCTGATAGTTCCAATACCAGCAATCTTACATGGAGTGTTGTTACCCATCAAAACAGAGCCTTTAGAAACTGTTTCATATGTTGAAAACCAGTCCCGGTTGGGACACATATGAAACGTACATGCAGAGTCAAGAACCCAATCCTCAGAGGGTTTCGATTCACCATCAAAAATCACCAACAGCTCTCCTTCAGAAACTTCTTCCACAACACTAGCCTCACCGGTCTTCTCTGTTTGCTTTCCTTTTTGATCAGCGGCTCTCTTATTCTTGTTCTGCAGTTTATAGCAGTCGGTCTTAATGTTCCCCTTTTTCTTACAATAGTTGCAAATTTTGTCCTTGTTCCTGGACTTCGATCTGCCCCTCACATCAGCCCCAAAACTAGAACCCCTTTCCTGAGTCCTACCACGAACAACAAGGCCTTCTCCCTGAGCTGCAGGTTCAATCACAAGCTGCTTCATCTTTTCTTTAGATAGCAAGGCATCATAAACTTCGTCCAAAGTAAGTGTATCCCGTCCATACAAAATCGTATCCCTAAACGTTGCATATGATGAGGGCAGCGAACACAGCAGGATTAACTCTAAGCCTTCTTCCTCATACTTAACGTCCATAGCCTCTAAATCAGAGACAATCTCCTTAAAGACGGTTAATTGTTCTTCAAGAGACGCACCTTCAGCCATCTTGTGTAGATGCAAACGCTGCTTCAGATGCAGCTTGCTGGTGAGACTTTTCGTTATACACAATTGCTCCAACTTCAACCATAACGCAGCGGCGGTCTTATCCTTCAAAACATCTTGCAAAATTCTATTCGACAGATGAAGTTGAATCTGGGTTAAAGCCTTCTGATCCTTACGTTGTTTCTCCTCCGTCGTCCACGATGAAGGCATCTTCTCAAACCCTAACAGCGCTTCTTCCAAATCCATCTGCGCCAGCACAGCCCGCATCTTAACCTGCCAAAGACTAAACCTGGTGTCGCGATCCAAAAGCGGAATGTCGTACTTCATTGTTGCCATCGTCGAAATCAAACCTCGCTCTGATACCACTTGTTGCGAAATCAATGCGATAGAAACAAAGAACAAAAACGCACAGAATTTACGTGGAAACCCAAAACAGGAAAAAACCACGGGCATAGGAGAAGAAAATCACTAAACTCATAAAGATTACAATTGAGGCGCGATGGAGGCTCCAAAATCGATAATAAAAAAGCCTTAACGCAATACATCATATAAATAGGTATAGGCAAAACCCTATGGGCCAAAAATATAAACTAACCGGCCCAACAATGACGGTCCGTACCGCGGGGGCGGAGCCCCTGCACCCCCAGCGAAATCAGTGGTGGGCTACGGGATCGGACCCTCTGCTACCACCACAGATCTCATAAAAAATCCTATTTTTGTTTTTCACCACAATTTGTCGCGCCGCGAGCTTTTCGGGTCGGGCCAAACTGAATTCGGGTTACCACACTCTAACAATATATATATATATATATATATATATGTATGCTTAAAAAGGGAAAAAAAACTTGAAGTAAGAGTAGAATAAATCCAATCTATATATGCTATTCCTTTTTATTTTGTTCATTTGTCCATTTTTGTGTATTAGAATGTTGATCACATCTGTTTGGTGATGGAGTGAGTGCTCTATTAAAATGATTGTGACATAACATGATTTGGTGGGTGGGCTGTAAAAGGGGAAATCGAAGTTGTTCACGTGCAATTTGCAAGGCAAAAGGAAAAGAGATATTCTAACAAAAACAAACCATTTTTTCAGAGCCCACATGCAAAACAAAAGTTGTTAATAAAGACCAAAATGGGATTCAAATATGGTTTTGTAACTTTTATTACTTATCTTCAACGTCTTTCATTGCCGGAAGAGGCTTTGTAATACTAAACCATTGTGTCATCCCTAGCTCGTAGATCAAAACAAAGTTGAATGCAAGAGAAGTGTAAATCATATAACACGAGGAATTTTTTTTTTTTTAAAAAAAAGGAGGCCTTGAGAATCAGCCAAAGTTCTGGCGAAAAAGAACAAGCCTTTACATTGAATTTGAGGATCCTCTGGCCTCGTGGAGATTCCTTTCCACCACTCCTTTTAAAACCATGCCTAACTTTCAGCACCACTATAAGACAAAATAAAACTTGGGCTGGGCCTTCTACTTTTGGTTGATGGGGTAACTTGAGCCCATCATGAAAGTGCTATTATGCGAGTCCAACTTGGTAGCTACCTCTAAAGTCACATGCAGGTGTCTTGTGTGTGTGTGTGTGTGTTATAAGAGGAAGTAAGGTTAGTTTTCCGTCAGAGCACAAAAAGCATAATTTGGCCTGGCCATATTTTAACACGGAAAAACACTCCAAGCAAAAGGGCACCAAAGTATCTAGAGTCAAAGCTTCTCTACTGATTTATGGTGGTCCTTTTTTCCTCTGTATACATGGAATGCTATCTATATTAAGACACAGATGCAATTACCATTTATTGTTTGGGAGTTCAAGACAAGGGATAAAACAGAGTTTTCATAATCATAAATAAAATGGTTCTATATGAATTCAAAGCCTAAGCTATATATAGGTCATCCACAATATATTATTCCTCACTTGAAAAAAAAAATGACAAAAAGTTTGGAGAAGTCCTATCAAAAAGATTAAGACCACGTCAACTCCACTTAGTTTCGTCTTTCCTCCTCTCACACTAATAACTCGTTTTCACACTAATAAGTACCCACGTCAACTCCAATTAACTCGTATCACACTAATAAGTAACAACTTTATGTTTCTTAATTTGCTAGTAATGTTCAGCGTGTTAATCAACACTGTCATTAGGTTACATCTGTCCAACTTTTGTATCATGATAAAATTATCGTAATAACTACATGCAAAACAATCTCGTTACGTAATTAATGCATGATGAATCCTTTTCACATGCTCTTTTCTACCCAATATTAATATTTATGGTTTATGCACGACAAGTTTATAGACACTAACTAAAACATATGAGAGAGTATTACATATACATATATACATACACGTAAACGCGCATATATGTGTGTATGTATATATGTACGAGTATGAGAATTCGTCTATTTCATGAAACAAGAGCTGCTACTGTTGATGAAGGAAGATATACGTATTGGAATTGGTAAGTGGCATGCGTACGAGGGAGAGATGCCGCCTATTATAATTAAGTAGAGGAAATTAAAGATGAGGTCATGGGAGAATGAGAATGGGGACAAGCACTTAATTCCTTTGGCAAGTCCAAGGCTCAGGCGGCGTCACCGACGCCACATCCGACGATTTTGCCTATGTCCCTTTTCATTTCCTTTTTCTTATAATTTCACCCCAATTAATTCCTTTTGATAATTAGCTTTCATATTATTATCTTGCAGAACTTATATTTCACTCGTTAACACACACACACACACACATATATATATATTTCTCTTTTATAATTCTTTCATGAATCAATATTTAACCTCCTGCGTTTAGCTAGCCTAAATCTTTTTACACGTTTATGTCAAAGTTACGTTGGATACAATAAACTTATGACATGTACAATATCTAAGAAAAAATTTAGTCTATCCTTGTAAACGTTATTAATCATTTATTTATACATTATGCTAAGTGCTTGTTAGATAGGACCAAGGGCTCCCCATTGCATAATAGTCGTTGTATCACCTTGGTTCTTGGCAATGTAGATATTATAAATATTGATATAATAACACTTGGCTCCTACTATTACCTTTGATTTGTTAAAGTCCTTTTCTCATTTGCAATTATCTTATCGGCCAATTTATCCTTTCCCGTTTCACGAAAGAAATTCCTAGATTATTTCTCCCCCTTGTGTTGTCTTTCAATCCAAAGAACAATCATCATGATTAATACAACTTCACACTTGATGAAGAGCAATGAGTATATCTTTTATATCACTTGAAGAAAGAATAATGAACAAAATTACCAGCCTATGAGTTGGGGAAAAAAAAAAAAGAATCACACCGACTGCCTTGTTATTGCCCATGGGCCGGCCCATCCAAGTTCAATTGTCGTTTGCCAACAAAACAGAGAGCATGGCAGAGGCTTTACAAAGCTTTCACAAGGATTAAAACAGCCAAGGAATGGTGACAAAACAATGCCCTCTAGATCACAGCTCAAACTTTGTGAAGAGGTGATGAAATCATGAAAGGAAAGGCCTCCCAATGCAAAACTCCAACCACATGCCTTTGGTTTTGAGTTTTGTTTCCTAATAATCTCTTTCTCTCTCACGCACACACAATCTCATCCACTAAACGACAAACCCCTTTTCAAATAAGAAGAAAGGAAGAAAGTTCTCTTTCCTCTTTCTATGGCTAATCCCATAGCACTAGCAAATTGCCCCCCCACCCCCCTTCATGAGAGACTAAACCCTCAAAAAAAAAAAAAAACCACTAATACAATATCTCAAAAGGCTTCAAACTATAGTAGTGACATAAATTCTTATATTTTGGGGGAGAAAATCTAAAAACACAAATAATTATGATTAATTCTCTTTGTGGAAGCATGGGATCATCATCATCCATCAAGAGCGAGAGCTTATGCACCAAATTCCAACATACTATTTCAACTTCTCCTAATGAGTCGTCATCCTCAGTTTCCGATTCAAAGATCATCAATAACGTTATCAAACCTAGTACTACTCCAACATCCTCCGAGAATATCATGGAACAGACAAGCTTAGCTCCGCCAAGCCTCGACTTCCCACCACCCATCAAGTTCGAGCTCGACGGCGACGTTGAGGTCCAGTCTCCGGACAATTCCATGTGGGACTCGTTGTTCTCCGACCAGTTCGAGTCGTCACCCGATTTCATGATCATGTCACCGATGAGGAACTTGCCGCCGCTGTCGCCGTCACCGTCACCGTATAATTACAATTATGCTCAGGCCATGCGGGGTCAGAGCCTCTCTGGATGCTCACCACCTAGAAGTTCCTCTCAGCTCGGAGCTTTCAGCAGTAGTTGTAGTACTAAAGGAAAAGGACTAAGTCCACTCCACAAGGTATTTAGCTCCGTAAACAATCAGTACATGCAACAGCCTGAGAACTTTGCTTTACCGGCCTTTGAGGAGTTCTTGGATGACTACAATAACAATCAAAGATCAGAAGAGTTTGGGGCAGCTTATAATAATACGACAACAAGAAGTTCGTCGCAAACTAGTAATTACGACATACCAAGTAGCAGCAGCAATATTATTAATCAAGTTCAAGGTGGTTCTATGTTTTGTGAAGCGCCATCAGCCCCAGCTGCGAGTGGTGCTGGTGATGTGCCACTATCTCAACAGTTGCAACGAGAACGACAACAAGAGAAGAAGCAACACCAACATCAACAACATCTTCATCATCATCTCCGTCACAGCCTCATGTTCACGCCTGATCTTCCTTTTGGAGGCTACGAGCAGCTGGTGAAAATCTCCTTGCACTATTTTCCAACTTTAATTCTAATTAAAGTATATATTTTAAATTTTCTCTTGGTGGTTTTTTTAAGTAGTTAGAAATTGTTAGTAATTAATCATTTCTGTTCTAGTAAAAATTGTAGTATAAAATTTTGAAAATCTACGTCACAATATGTGTGTATAATCTAACTCATGACATGTAAAATTGTGCAAATCCTCAATCTAGATGTATAGCGTTCCTCACATTTATTTAGACCAGCATACATATGTGATTGATTAGTGTATTAGGTGTTTCCAATTGGTTCTAGCCGACAAAAAGTAAAAAACTTTCAATAGTTACAGTAAAAAAACAAAAATTATTTTAATATAAAACTGTTACATGCTACAGTATTTTTTAACTAAATAGTTATAACCAATACTCCCAAACCCTTTAGAAGTCATTATCCTATTGTAAATGAGATAGCTACTTTCTTTTAAGTTTTAACTTGAAACCAACTAATTATTTCCTCATATCTGTAGTCTTTATACAAAGTATTCATATATAAATGCTTGCTGATTATAATTAATTACACAATTATATGTATATATTGTGCAAGCAGGAACAAGACAGTGGGCTACAATTGGTGCACCTCCTACTAGCATGCGCGGAAGCAGTCTCAAAAGAGGACTACATGCTGGCTCGGAGGTACCTCCACCACCTCAACCGAGTGGTCACCCCTCTCGGCGACTCTATGCAACGTGTCGCGTCCTGCTTCACCGAAGCCCTCTCCGCCCGCCTTGCCGCCACTCTCACCACCACCGCTGCCTCCTCGTCCTCCTCCTCGGTCACCACATCCTCTTCAAAACCCCCCTTCAACCCCTTCCCACCAAACTCCCTAGAAATCCTCAAAATCTACCAAATAGTCTACCAAGCCTGCCCTTACATCAAATTCGCCCACTTTACTGCCAACCAAGCAATCTTCGAGGCCTTCGAGTCCGAAGACCGCGTCCACGTCATCGACCTCCATATCCTCCAAGGCTACCAATGGCCCGCCTTCATGCAAGCCCTCTCCGCCCGCCCCGGTGGAGCCCCTTTTCTCCGAATAACAGGAGTGGGCCCCTCCCTCGACTCCGTGGAGGAGACCGGCCGCTGCCTAACCGAACTCGCTCACTCCCTCCACGTCCCCTTCGAATTCCACGCCGTCGGGGAACAGCTCGAGGACCTCAAGCCCCACATGTTCAACCGCCGAGTCGGCGAGGCCCTGGCGGTTAATTCGGTTAACCGCCTGCACCTCGTCCCTGCCAACTGCCTCGGAAACATCCTGTCCATGATCCGTGACCAAGCTCCAAACATATTCACCCTAGTAGAACAAGAAGCGAGCCACAACGGGCCATACTTTCTTGGTAGGTTTCTAGAAGCGCTGCACTACTACTCGGCGATGTTCGACTCGCTAGACGCTACGTTCCCGGCGGATTCAGCCCAGAGGGCGAAGGTGGAGCAGTACATATTCGCGCCGGAGATAAGGAACATTGTGGCGTGCGAAGGCACGGAGAGGACGGAGAGGCACGAGAGACTGGAGAAGTGGAGGAAAGTGATGGAAGGGAAAGGATTCAGAGGTGTTCCGTTGAGCGCAAACGCCGTTACTCAGTCGAAGATATTGCTTGGACTCTACTCATGCGACGGTTATCGCTTGACGGAGGACAAAGGTTGCTTGCTCTTGGGATGGCAGGACCGTGCCCTCGTCTCTGCTTCTGCGTGGCGATGCTGAACTGAATCATTATATTATTTTATAATAATTGAATTCAATTTTATCACGATATATATAATCATCAAATTGTTCTCTTTTTTTTGTTTTGTTTTTTTTTCTACGTGTAATGTTATTGATTTTTCTATTTTAAGAATTTTATTACGTGGCAGTGTATAAAATTAATTATCCTTTTGGCACTATATGTAATTCTGAGTCGTTAAATTTTCAAATTATAAAGTTAAAAATTCAACAGAATTTGATAAATATGAGACGGTTCAGAAATAAATGGTACAACGGGATAGTTTTTTCTTATGTTGCCATATAATTCTCTTCTTTTTGTTTATTATTATGATTTAACTAATTAAACCAGCTGAATTATAGTGAAAAGGGTGGGAATGTTTTTGTCAGGATACAAAATAACGCTAAGGCTGAAAACTGCATAACAATTCTAGAGGTTTTCTTATCCTTCTACAGAGTTGTAAAGAAATAAAGAATGGGTTGGGACTTGTGAAGACAAAATTCGAAGGTACGGTTTCATTTTGTAGAAAACGACCTTTTAGAATTATTTGGCCAAATGGCCAATACGTTTATTTAACTATTTACTTATTTGACGTCATTTCTTATGAGTAATGGGAAGAAGAAGAAGAAGTGTGTTTTGTGTCCCATTGAAGAGTTCAGCATAGACGAGATGATACTCGTCCAACAATTTGTCGTAACCAGTGGATTAGCATAGGACATGCGTTCAAATTTGAAGAAATTATGATGATATAATGAGGGTAGCTTTATAATTATATAGTTGTTTATTAGATTTTTATTTTCTTGTGGCTAAGATTATGATGTTGATATCTAATTACTGATTGGTCTTTACAATATTCAATTCACCATCTATATGCAGCCCAAGGACAATGGCTAAATACATCTGCAGTCATTTTTCGTTTGGACAGGGAAAAAATAGTTATCACGTTTCTTACCACGTAAAAATTGTGTGTACCTAGCGTCATAATCAATGATATCCTAAAATTAACACGTGAACTTATGATTAGTTAAAAGGGTATGTTATATAACATTTCTCTTCTCTAGATAAAGTTGTGAAATGCTATAGCACTAGTAGAGTAAAAAGAATTACCTTGTGAAATGTTTCAAACCTCAAGATGCTTGTCAAATTTGTAAATGGTTGCCAAAATATTCCATGTGCTTTCTTAAATTTGAATTAAGGGAGTACATTTCCTAATTTTTTTTTCAATTATTAATGTCTTTAAATTCAATGTATCTTTTTGACTATATAATATATAATGAAGTATCTTTTTTAAATGTGATTAGATGTCAACACAAACGCCTTTAATTATACTTATCACAAACTAAGCAAGTGCCTTAAAACCCTGCCCGCGCACTCCCAAATTTAACAACGTAATATGGCATTTTGAAAGATTCTTTCGAGCTTTAGAAGGATTATATTCCTTCGTCATGTGCTCGATTATTTAATACATATCGACGATAGTACACGGCACACTAATATCAATAGATCGTACAATATTGACAATTTCTATTGGTTATGGTGCTCAGAACCCATGGTATTTCCAAGAATTTTCATTTTAACTTCACATTATGGAAATTAAATGGACCCTACACATTCCAAGAGAGTTGGATCATATTCAATTGGTGTGTAAACAGAGCATAGCGGTTCGATAGTCTTTGTATGAATAATTTTGAAAATAGAAATTGAAGCTACCAAAATACATCATCAAGCACCATTTTTCTTTTATATATATAAAATGTAAGTACACATTCAGCGCTAATATGGATTGTTACACAGGAATGCCCTCCAACAAACAAGCAACAGTGAGGGGATGGGACTCTTTTCACAAGTTATTCTCACTCCAGCAACACATTTCCACGGTCCCAAAGACACAAGGATATTCCCAGTCCAACCTCACAAGCTTTACCATGCTCATGAGCAACTCCATTACAATATGGAACATGAGCAAACGTTTTTCCTTGGAGCCTCATCAACTTTCTTTTCTGTTGGGAAAAAACAAAAAAAACAAAAACTAAATAAATAAATAAATACTCGAAAGAAATCCAAGCTTAGTAGCATAGTGCAAGCGTAGAAGCACTTCGTTATCAAGTGACGAGTTAAAACGAGGCGATGAATATGGGTTCAGTTAGGCAGCTTTGCTCTTAACAGCCCTATAAGTCTTTTGCGCATAACAATGATGCAAGTATTCTATTTAGTTAAAAGCCAAAAAATTATTTTTGACTTCCGTTTCTGATTCTTCTTTTTTTGTTGCTACGAGCAAAAGTATCACTTCTTCTAAAAGAACACAATGCCAAAGTAAACCATAAACACTGAGAAACTAAACACTATAAGGTGAGAACTACCTGTTTTCGTTTTTGCCAAAGATGGCTGCACAACAACATGCATGGTGATTACTCCTCTTGGAAGCTCTCCAAAGGGCACTCTGCACTGGCCAACAGTCTTGTTGTTCTCCAAAATCTTCCCAGCATTAATCAGTTTTATGTCATTTGCACCTTTGGGAACGATCTTTTTATCTGAGATGGGAAAATGCAAGATGGATATGATACATAGAACACGAATGCAAAATTAATGCTGATAAAAAGACGAACACCAACAAAAATGCCATCGTATTACTTTGAGGCTTTCACATTTGTGCTGCAAAATAGTAAGATTTGAAGTATCCCTGAAGCTAAAGAGAATAAGGAGATCTGACAAATGACAAATCTATAATTAGTTGCTAAATGAAGCTCCAAAGCTAGCAAGGCATGTCAAAAAGTTGTTAATGTCCAACAGAATGTCTTGTATTAACTTATGACAACTAAAAATACTCAACGACTAAAAAAGAATTAGAGAATACTGCCCAATCCATCAAAAGGGGTTTAACAATACAGAGTGCATCAATTGATCGACAGCATGGACGAGTTATGACAACATGGCAAATTGGCAATAATTTGGAGCTAAACTGTAGTTATTGGCCTTCACTGCCCTAAAGTAAATGTTACCTCTCTTTACCCATGATAAAGATTGAAGCTTAGCAAACATGGTGCTTATCTTAATACCACTTTGACGAAACTTAAACTCGGACAAAAATGAATAGCTTATTACAATGATACTAATTAAGATTTAGCATAAAAACAACCAAGGTCTGATTTTGCTTTTTAACATATTACAAGGACCAACATTCTGCTCTCTTTCCTAATTAGGTAGAAATTTAAGTACATAAGTTAAGGAAAGCGAGTAGAAGAATAAACAAAAACAATGTCATTTCATCATCCCATTACTCAAAATCCACACATAATAAGGTCATTTGTCTCATAAGTAGAAAAAAATCGGATCAATAAACCATAATGACAATAAGAGACTTGCAAAGAAAGAAAACCCATGTAATTAATTTTTAATTACCAGTTTAATGGATCATACCGGATTTTAATCTCACATGGTAAAACCACAGCAACCTCATAAATATAGAATTTATACCACAGTGGACAAGTCCAGACAGAAATTCACAAAAGGAATACAAGTAATTACGAACGTAAGCGAGTTAGATCTACATGACTATGCCCTACAATTTTTAAAGACAGTTCCTAGCATTTTGGAAATAATCAAAGAATGGTCAATAAGTCCAAAAGAAATAACAGGGTAAAACAGTAACTATGATGCAAATGCGATCAGCCAGCCACCAGCATTCAGATTGAATGCTTGAATGCCTTCAGCAGAAATAGTAATCTTATCCAATTTGCTTCCAAAGAAGATAACTCGCACTTTGTGGCCACCACTTAACAATAAAATTAAGAAATTTACTTAAATAAAGTGATAGAACAGAACATTTTCAAGGCTACATCCAAGGGATAGCTAAAGAGAAACTTCAAGTTGAACTTAAACTAAAAAAAGGGTAATGCGGAAATTCCCATGAGGGTTAACCAACAATTCCTGAAAATGATGTTTTAAAAGCCACTCAAAAACAGAATAATTACATCCTGTAATATGTTTCCTTTTAAGTGGCAATACTTTGGGAAACAGCAACGCTATTCAACATTTGCGTAAATCGAATAGAATCACATAACAAAATATAAAAGAATTGGATCCCTCTCCAATATCATAGTTTTGATATCATGCCACGTACATAGAGATTGCAATAAAAAGCATCATGAACAGAAACAAAACAAAGCTAAAATTTTCAAAATAAAAGTTTTTTTTTTTCATTACACTTGAAGCAAAATGACAAACGAATAAAGAACCGAACGAACTCTTCTGACCTTTAGGCCACTCGGTGACGATTCTCTCCTTTAGCATTGCCACCGTAGATGCCGGCGAATAGCGAAACGGACCGATATCTGATCCATCGTAAATCCGGAACTTGAGCTCAACAAGGTCTTCCTCCGGCATTTGAAACCCTCCCCTACTTCAAGCTCTTCTTCAAAAAGAGACTTCCTTTACACAGACAAATATTAAAACCCAAACTGCAAACAACAAAACCAAATTTTGTATTTCCTTCGCGACAAATTTCAAAGGCAAAACAAAAACAGAGAGAAAATTTGAACATTCAATCAATTTCCTCCTCAGTGTAATTAATAATCGAACACTTCGTTTAATTTGCATAAGATTTTTTTGAATTCACTCTTCATCTGATCAGATTTTCCCGGAAAACAAACAAATTAAACGGAAAAGACTAACAAAAGTTGGAATTGGTGAACAAATTGAAAAATACTAAGCTTAGTTATTACGATGAAATTAAAAACAATAAAAATAAAAAAATATACCTGAAAATAATCGAAGAGTTCTGTCAGTCACTGTACAAATTTGGTATTGAGAGAGAGACGGATTAGAGATTCGAGTCTTAAAACTCCGAAGAAACAGAGAGAGAAACCCTAGACCCGAACTCGACGCTTTCTGTCTCTCTTCTTTGTCTTTTTTTTACCTCAATAATTCTTCATTAAACGTATATATATATATATATATGATTCTCTCTTTGGCCCTGAGTTTTTTTCGGTTTTCTTTTTATAAAATTTCTTATGTTAGAAATAAAAGGGGTAAGAAAGAAAAGTGAGATTTGGATTTCGAATCTCGTCAGTGTAAACGGTAGAAACAACTCTTCTGTGGTTCGTGTCAGCAAAAATAATTCAAAAAATAAAAAATAAAAAATAAAAAGCAGCTTCCAAGACCAGAGTTAGACCAAAAGTCCTGTTCCTCTGTACCTGAGGAGCCCTTCTATTGCCTATACCACCAATAGGATTGCAGAAAGTTTGCCAGCCTAGAATCACATTGGTGAAGTGGTGGTAACTGATTGGTTGGTTTACTGGCCATGGATCTTCGCAAAATTGACCAAAGAATTTTGAAAGCGTGGAGTGGAGGAGATAATAATAATTACGCGTCGGTAAGACACGGAGGCCTTGACAAATGGTACGAAGCATCTCCGAAGGCCACGTCATCGCATGGCTGGCATCTTTGGGTTGGGTCAGTTTGACCATCCCATGCCCATAATGCAAGCACCTGCAGCCCCATGACAAAAGAGTTTGGTTTTGACACCATCGGACGTCACGATAACAGCTCTTTTATTAATTTGTATTTAAAACTGTAGTTAGAATTATATACTTTAAAACTAAAATATTATAACGCATAAGAGTTTAATACTATAGTATATTTTAATTTTATATTATAATATATATGTGATTTATATTATAACAATTAAAACTAATAAGTTTTAACAATGTTAGAAAACAAAGCTAATGTTCTTAAAAGAGCAAACTTATATGTCCTAAGTTCGAGGACTCCTAATAAGATTAAATCCCATATTCTTACAAAAAAAAATAGACACCAGTCTGTCTGCAGTGCACTCGCATGAGTCCCACAAATCAAGCTCATCCTTTTGTGACTGTGAGGTTGTACTTCACAAGATTTAAAAAAAAAAAAAAACATTTTTGTTAAAGAAAAGCATTTTTTAGCTTTTTGAATTTAATGGTTATTTTTTTGAATGTTTGGTTGACTATCTATAAAAATTAGACGTTTCAGAATGAGTTTGGGAATGGGATTTTTCTTACGTTTTATAGTTTCAACTTTGTTCTAAAAAGGCCTGACTCCAACACTGGAGAGAGCTTCCACTTAAAGGATAAAATAATACTTCTTAAAAATTCTTCCAAACAAGTTTAAAACATATTTCTCAAATTTGATTGTAATATTTTCATAGCTTTTGATAAACTCGAATATTATTTGTTTTACTATTTTTTTCAACAACATGCTTTCAAAATTAACCCAAAATTTACAGCTTTTACTTCTTGTGTTAATTGTGTGTTTTAAGAGCAAGTGGCATGCACCGAAGACCTGATTGGCCCCTGAAGCTTTTGGAGGCTCCTTTCGTCCTTCCAATTGTGTGATTTCCGTTTGGAAACAGGGTTAAGAGCCGTGGAAGTATTTGCTTGGTACGGTACTTTTTTGTGGAATTTATAATTAGCCATCAATAATGGAGAAGAAAAGTAACGAATGTGTTTGTTGTAATTATTAATTACTAGAAGGTTTTCGCTACTTAATTCATGTATTTGTTGAGGGTTTTGACTTTTGAATCGTTTAAAATTTAAAATTTAAAATTATTGTACTGTGAAGCATCCTAGCTGGCTTATGCTCACCACTTTACGTTACTGTAAATCCCCTTGTTCCACAAATTATGCATGTAAACCAAAGTGATCTTTCAAAAAGCAGAGTAATTGTAACAAAAAATATTTGCCGGGTAACCAAATAAATATACGGAGATAGAGTATATAAATAATGATTTTTTTATTATCATATATATATATATATATATATATATATATGTGGTAACATTTGGTGAAGAAGATGACATGAATCAAGGCATGCACGTCATAAACTTTCTATGTCGTACTTCTTCCCCGTTGCTTTCGTTCTTTTTTTTCCCACTTTGTTATAACTTTCTTATTCACTGTCGTTTCCCATTAGGTCGCATCCTCTTGATTATTGTTTATCTTATATTGTCTGTTTAACCTTTTTCTGTTCTCACCTTCACCATTTCATGTCGTATTCATCGTTTCCAATGTTTAACGGTTTTCACCTATGTTGTCGTTTTCCCCCTTTGTTGGCCTTATTTGCCATTCATTGTTATAGTTTGATAGGTTTTGTTGTCTGTTCCGCTTTCGATTTTCGATTGTTATTATTTTATCTCACTGCCGTTTCCCCGCCTGCGCTCTTTTCACTTTCTTATCTTTTTTTTAATCAATTACTTGTCATTTTAGCCAGTTTATTATCATTTTCTTTCTACAATTTATCCTCAATTGTGGAATTTCCACTTTGACATCATTTTGTAAAATTATTTGTTATTGCTTTTGCTGTTATGTTCTTCTGTATTCCTCATCCATTGTCGCTTTCCCAAATGTAATCGTTTCTAAACAAGATGTCGTTGTAAGTATCCAAGTGTCGTTCTTCCAGTTTGTGCCCGATGTTGCTTTTTCCTTCATTGCCAGTTTTAGTCGTTTTATCCATTTATTATGGAAACCCTTTTTTGTCGTTTTGTTGCCTTCTCTATTTTCTAATTCATGGACGTTTATGTATAACCTAAAGATTCATTCTTCAATTCGCACCGAGAAAATAGAATGAGAAGAACGTGTTTTGTCGTTTTAAATGTCATTTGCCGTTTCTGGTCATTTCAAGATTTTATGTCGTTTTCAAATTTTTATGTCGTTTTATCAGTATTTGTTGTTTTCTGTTAAGCGTCGTTCTTCTCTCTTTTTTTGTCGTTTTTTCACCTTTTCTGTTTTCCAGTTCATTGCCGTTTCTCCTATATTTCTTTTTTTTTTTTGGAGAAATTATTCATACTTATTAGTCAAAAAAAAAAATGACGTATTCTTCTTTTCAGAACAAGAATAAGAACAGTTTTATCGTTTTAATGATACATTTTAATTTTATGTCGTTTAAACCCCCCCACCCAGTCTCTTTCTATTAACGATATTGTCGTTTTCCATTAATTGATTCTTCTTTTTTGGTTATTTTGACTGAAATGAATTAAAATTAAATCGCAATATTCCTCAACCATAATGTCGTTGATATTTCAAATATATAAATCTTATCAATTATGAATATGTAAAATTACTTGACGTGGCCACAAGATGAATCCATAATTTCCAACAAAATGAAGGAATCTCGTGCAATAACGAGAATAACCACGAAGACATCTGTTCTGTTTTTTTTGGCGTGCTTGTAAAGAACCACAAAAGTTAAAAGTGTGAGCTCTTATTTACTGTTATGGTTAAAATCTACTATTTACAAAAGAGTAAATCTAAAAAATATACTATAAACTAGACTGAGTCTTACGGTGCGTAATGAGATCTTGACCCTATAAGGATAAAAAAGATTCTTTTAAAAATTTATGCCAAATAACTTCACTCTTCACAGCTATATAAAAAATAAAGAAATCCCTAAAACTCTATCCTTTCTCCCTTGGTGTAAAAAAACATTTTACATTATTTAACAACGTGTTTGGCAATCTTGGTTCAAACCTTGAACTACTAATATTTGTTTGATATACAAATTTAGAATTGTATGGTTTGAACGGTAGGTTTTAAACTGTATAGTTTAAACGGTGATTTTAAAATAACGTTTGAAATATAAAGGTTTGAAATAAAAACAAAACATCACATCAAATTTAAAACAATAACTAATGTTTAAAAAACTATGGTCTATGAAAAAAAAAAGAGAATAAAAATAACTTTTACTATAGAAAATGATTCAAACCATATGAACTTAAAGGAAGACAAACTTTAGATTTTGGAGTTTAAGTCGTTTTAAAACTACTTCTACAGTTTGAATTGCTCTTAGTTATAACTCTACTAAACACTACGATAAACGATTTTGAACCTAAGATCATACTAAACGACCTAAAAGAGTTTTATATCGTTTGAGTTTAATTCAATGGTTTAAACCAAGTTTCATAAACACCTTATAAATAACACAACATAATGCAGTTTATTAGGCATCATATTGAACATCATAAATGAAAAATTAATATGAGCCTTCATTGCACTATCCCTTGATCATCTCCTTCCCTCCCTCCCTCCTAAAAATCCATCTTACCAAACATACCTAATTGAATATTCAAACTGACATGGCAGACGAGTCCCCTCTCCATAACTGTTCTCTCTTACGTGGCTTCAAGGGTTGATTGCGGACCCATTCGTACGGATAATTCCTCACCGTTCACTGAAAAGGACTGGAGCCAACCATCACCGTTGAAAAGTAGTCCCAATAATAGACAGGGTCGGTCAAAGATTATTCCGGGCCGTCAATATGGAACAAGTGGGTGCAACAGTAAGAGTGGGCCCAAATCAACCTCCTTATTTCTCCCTTATTGCGTTCTATGGTTGAGCTTCTAATAAATTGGCTACTTTACCGGCGCAAATCTAGATTTTTCCAAATGATTATAAATCAATATCCCTAGTCAAAGACATTAATAGCGCTCGCAGGGAACACTCTTTGCCATTCCATTAGTACCGAAAACGAAGCAGGCCCCATATGGTATTTTGCTCAGAAACGACACCGTTCAGGTATATCATGATCTATGACTTCTAAAAGCAAATACAAATTTCTTAAATTAAAGAATTAAATAAACAAACAAACAAATAAATAAAGACTAAGAAGGAATTATCCAAGAGAAGAAACACAGTGGAAACTAACTAAGAAGCCGTTTGTTTTCTTTCTCATTTTCATCATCGTTTTCTTGATTGATATACAGAGGAGGGAGGGAGCAATTACACACAAACAAAACCATGGATGATTTAATTTAGCGCAAACTTGAAGTTTCAAACACACTGCAAAGAAAAAAAAAAAGACAAAGAAGTTGAAACTTAAAAACTACAAAGCTAATAAGATATTAGTGACGATAAATTAGTAAGTAGTGTTTGTCCAAAATGGGAAATATTCATTGGAACACCACTCCACTTCCTCTGCAGCCACCCTCTCTTTTTTTTTCTTTCTTTTTTTTTTTAAATTGTAAAATATTGAAAATATCAGTCATAAATATAATTATATATATATATATATATATTTAGGAAAAAGGAAATGATCCTATGATCAGAGCCAGAGAGCACCAGCATCCTTGAGGAGAGGGACGAGAGTGCCGTTGATGTGAGAAGCCATGACTCTGTCCATGGCGCCGACGAGCTTCCCTCCAATGAAGACAACAGGAAGTGAAGACGAGGATGTTCCGAGGATTGCGGAGAGTGCGGCGTGGAGGTCGGATCCCGTGGGGTGGAGGTCCAGCTCGTGAACGGTGGGGTTGACACCCATGCCGCAGAAGAGACGCTTGATGGCATGACACATGCAGCAGGTGCTCATGCTGAATATCACCACCGCGTTCTCCGCCGCCATTCGCTCTATCCGCTCCACCGGATCGATCATATTGCTAGTATTAGCAGGACTACTTCTCATCATGTACGTCTTTCTGGTCGTCCACGAATCATCCGTTTGGTAATGCATACTTAATATATACTTGCTAGTGATACAAAAGAGAAAAAACTTGGAGTGAAAAAGAACAGTGTATACGAGAGAAAAGAATTAATGGGGTTGGTATTGCAAAGAGAATGAGTGATGATGATATATATAGAAATATGTATTGTTTGTGTTTGTTTGGCGAGAAAAGGGTTGGTGGTATTTATAGATGTGACTTTGGAAAGGAGGGAATCCGAGTTTGGAATATAGATTATATGGAGCTCTCATTTTCTTTTCTTTTCTTTTGTGTTTCTCTTTTGTTGCTATGTTGGGGGGGGGAGGTGGGGAGAGGGAGCGAGGGAGGGAGGGAGGGAGAGAGAGAGAGAGAGAGCAAGTGAGGCGTGTAGACTCTAGTCTCCAATAAAGTTGGTCTGTTTGAGTCGTCAGCGCATGCAGCCACATACATGTAGAGAGAGGGTGAGAGATCTTTATTGATCACATAAAAATGTGTATGTACATGTTTGTATGTTCTTTCGATGGACTTAGTCAAACATGATAAGCATGACCTCTATTGTATATTTGATAATATAAGGCTGTAAATAAATGATTTAATTATTGGTGGTAGCTGTAAATTTGAGGTTGCTTCTTTAATTTCATAAAAATATAAAAACAATTCTCTCACCTTATCCTATTAAAACTCTACTCATTACAAAACAATAAATCTCATAATAGTAGACTTTTTAAATTAGTATCCAACATTTTTTAAGTAATGGGGTTTTGAATTCGTAAAGTTAAATAATAGTACCTAAAAATACATACTAGCCTGTGTTTACAACCTACACTATAAGTTATTTGGCATTTTTAGTTACAATTAAAATCTTTAGTTATTACAGTTTAAAATTTTCACATATAAAAAAATAAACTATGATATAAAACGCTCACATCTTAAAATAATTTTAACCAAACTAATGCTTCCAATCATCGTATTCTACATACGACTCGACAAAAAAAAACAGGAACACAACCAAAAGAAAAGCATTTACTTTAATGAAATTTCAAGGATTAGCTAGCTATGGGATTTTTGTTAAGAAAGAATTAACAATGGGATTAGGGTTTGTTTGATATAGTCAAAAGAGAGAAAAATATAAGGCCTATTTAGTTCGCAGTTTAAATCACAGTTTAAATTATTTTATTATAATATTTTTTTTTTATAAAAATTTAAATATTTATCTAAATTTTTTATTTAAATATATGAACATAATGTATTTGCATATATAATGGATGGGGGAAGCAGAGGGAGAGGGAGTTGGGTATGCGTGGAGACAATGAGCGCAGGCTTTTTCAGAAGGAAGGTTGGTTAATAGACGGCTATGTCCGTCCTTGTTGTCGGTTCATCCTGTTCCTACGCCATCAAACTTTATCTAAAAAGAGAGAGAGAGAGGAACGTGGCCATCACGAACCCTTGTTCCTTTTGACGTGACCTTCATCCGCATTTTTATTTGCCTCCTTATGAGTCATGGCCATGTGCCCTTCCCTAGCCTTACTTACCCCAGGTAAACACCCTTATCTCTCTCTCTCTCTCTCTCTCTCCTTTTTTTTTTGAATTTTTTGACCTTATTGGCGGTAGATCTAAATTATTTTAATGGTTGGAGTAGCTTTTTAAAAAACCAATATGTGATTATCCAATATAAAACTTTTCAATACATTACATAAAACTATTTTCAGATCAAATCATTGAAAAATAATTTAATTGTTAAAATAATAATAGTTATCAACAAGATTAAAATACATGTTTATTTATTAAAATTATTGTCTTATTTTTTTTTCCTTAGGTGAAATTCTTTTTTTTTTTGGCTGAAAGTGAAACTTCCTTTACTGTATAAAGAAGTATGCAAAAATGTCTTCAGAGCAAAAAAAAAAAAAAAAGTATGCAAAATTGTCTTATTGGTAAAGCTGTTAGGTTTTGGTTTGCAACTATAAGTTTGGTGTGATCTAATAGTGCGGAATTTATTTGTTCCAAGATATTCGTTTTTGCACCACTACCTAACTAATTCAAGAAGAAAATTTGATTCTGGATTAACTGTGCACATATTGTACATATGTGAGATCAAGTGGACGAGAGATCAGCTCGAATTTGGCAGTGATACTTTCCCTTGCATGTGGGCTGCTTGTTATACATTTATACTCGATGGATATTCTCAACCTCCCATAAATTTAACATACATGCACATGTGTGTGTCATATTGCCTACTTTGGATTTGGGCGGTTCCTTTTTCCATTTCGAGACCAATTATCTAGAAAGTTTATAATATTGCTAATTCAATTCATCCTATCGGATGCTGGAGAGAGTGATTTAATGCATATAATATAAAACTCTCGTATGTTATACTATGCAGCTTAAAATCGAGAGTTGAAACTCTTTTTTCAAACACTGATTGACTGCTAACAGTTATCTAATTAGAGCATCATGGTAGGATTGCAGAGAATCATTAGTGTTTATCCCTTCATTTCTACTTTTATTTTTTCCCTCATTTATGAGACGCCCGTATGTATATGTCTGTCTACGATATACAAAAATACACATACATATAACATCCAGAATAATGACCGCAGATTTTCACACCTGTAGAGCATCCGATCTGTAATTCCCAAAAAAAGGTAAGACTTTTCCTTCAACTGTGTTCGACAAAAAAGGTGCAGAAATAGACATGGTTTATTCGTTGGCATTGCAAAAATAAAACTGTTATTTTTGTTAAAGTCACATGGCTAATATTTAGGTCCAATATTTTTGTTCAATTCACGTACAATGAATAGTGTAAAAATATTTGGACTCGTCATCAAAAGTGCCCCAGTTTAACATTTTTTTCCCCTCTTTTTCCTTTCAAGTTCCATGCTATAAGTGGCCTGTATATGCATGTATATATATATATATATAGAGTCACGTACATACATACATACATACATATATATATATATATAGACATAGAAGTAAATGGTATGAGCAATGCTAGCTAGTACAGAACAAGTGGGCAGCGCATGCCTCATGCATATATGGTTTGATGCTTAGACATGCATGCAACAGTATACCTTTTTTCATTATTGTAACTTTTAATAGTATAAAAATTTATTTAAAAAATAAAAAAATTCCAGGGCTAGTGCAAATCCAAGGATTTTAAAAATCCTTTTGGTACTCGTTACTTTTAAAACGGTGGGCCTCAATTTAGTTTAATATGGGTTAAATAAGATTCCTCAAATCCAAATGAATTCAAAGAAAAGACAGAGATGTCCGTACGGTATGTTCCTTTTAACAAAAAAAAAAAAAAAAGACGTGGGTGTTGATGCTGCTTTTGGTATTTGGGGCTGCAGAGTTTGCCTTTTTCTTTTTCCCTGCAGACGGATGAGATGGCACAACACAGGCAGAGTGTTTTGTGTTTTTTGGGTTTGAAAAAGTTCCACCCAATATAAAGCAATACGGTACAATTCGATTGTGCTTGTCGGTCCTTCTTTTTAATGTCCTCTCTTCTTCCTTGTAACCCTAAAAACTTCATATACATACTCTTTGACTCCACTTGGTGCGTGTGCGCACGCATATATATTGACCGAGACGGGGCTAAGATAGAGCAAACAAAGACATAGAAAATTTTAAAAAAGTTGGAATAAAATTTTAGAATGAATAAAATATAATTTTAAAGGGATAAAATATTAGTTTTATTAAACTTTATATATAAATTTTAGAAAAAAAGTTTAGAGAGACGGTAGCCCAGCATGGTCCATGATGAGTGGCTCCGCCCTATTAAAATATTGGACTTTTTTGTTTGACAATAATGGCCTTGTCTAGGAACCTTATTTGCATTGTACAAATTTATGAATATGGTGCTCTGAGCAAGGGTATTTTGAGGATTTTAAAAATGAGATATGACTTTAAAGTAAAGGTTACAGTTGGGCATGCAGAGCCTGGACGGTAATGCAGTGGATGCATATATATAGATACACATATATGTGTGTATGTACTGTAACTGTGACTATATATATGTTTGTAGTACTTCCTTTTGCGTCTGAAAGGCTTAAACTTTAAAGGATTGAAAAGCCACGGCGTCAACATGCATGCAGATACATATATATAGTACCACTAATACTATGACCAATCTACTTTTGGAAATCATGCATCTCTTGGTCAAAACTTAATTATCCAACGGCTAGGAATACATGGATAAAGCTCATCTCTTAAAAGATTAAATCAGACGGCAGGGGTGTTAAAGGGTGTACTTTGATTATTCTCGGGAATCTAATATTACATCCTTTTGTAAATTCCAGTTGAGCAGAGAAAGGAAAATGGATATCAAAACCCATCTCAATGACACAAATGCGTTCAGAATTAGTCAAGGCTTTAATTGCAAAGTTTCTGAATTGGGCTAACATAAGCATGCATGAACAAATATGATCCTGATCAGCTTTTATGGCGGGGATTGAAATGTACTAGAACTGTTTTTATTGTCTCTTTTTATTCGGTCTTTGATTATAATTATCTTATTTATGGTGGAACAAGCTGAAGAAATAAGGGATAGGAGTGCATTAAAATGTAGCACATATGAGGAGAAAAGAACATTTTACAGGCATCTTATATTGGACCAAGTATATAAGGCAAATATATAGGACAAGGGCAAGTTGGTTTTAGTGCATTAGGACTTTGTATGGTCCTTTATTGGTAAATAAATATATACACACATACACACACAAAGGAAAGTTTTAGCTTTTTTATATTGACCATGAGGACATGAGTATAGCTTTGAATATTACACACAATATTAATTAGTGCACTACTTGTATTGTAATTTGAGAGAAAATAAGTACTAAAGGATGGGAAATAGGAATTATGATAGAAAGAAATTGTTTTTTCTTGTTTGGTTTGGGTAAAAGTAAAGAAAATGAGTGATTTGTATAATTGTTATTTTACCCATTTGTTATTTATATACGTCGTAAGTTAAAAATAAGGATGCGCGGATTTGAAATGTTGGGGTTTATTAGAACGTAAGTTTTGAACCGTAAATTTTTAAGTGTGTGGTTTTGAACTGGGTTGTAAAGGTTTAAAACGAGAATAAAACAGCATATCAAGTTTAAAATAAAAACTAGTATTTAAAAAACTATAGTTTACAAAAAAAAACAAAAATATGAATAGTTTTTATTATAAAAAATAGTTCAAACTGTGTTAACTTAAAGTAGACAAAGTTTGAATTGTAGATGTTTTGGTCAGTTTAAAACTGCTTTTATGATTTGACCTAATCCCAATCATTACTCCACCAGCACCAGTTTAAATCACCTTTATTGTTTAAACTAGCCTAAACCCATAAACTAAAGCCTCATTATTGCATCTTACTTCAACGTGTGAGCCTTTCTCATAACATATTTTCATCTTTAGATGGATTAAAAATTGCCGAGACCCATGTGTGTCTTCTTACACCCTCTCATTTTTTTTCCCCTTCCATTTTGTAGTCTCTTAACAAACAGTTCATTCTTAATTCCATATCATATATTACATTGTATTAAATCGACTCGTTTAATTTGGTTTCACATTGTCGGTCCAATGAAGGCAAATAAAATACAGATCAAATAGAAACATATATCCATATTTATATATACTTTTGTAAAATGTTAGCATGCAGGTGGTGAGGTATATATGAGTCTTGGAAAATGGGAAGTGTGTGGTTATGTATAAATATTTTAATCCAAATATTAATGATGTGACAATGGTGCTGGAGAAGGAATGGGCACACAAGAACATGTCGAAAGGCCGGTGACATTGTAGTGGTCTTCTCACCATCATGTCTATCACCGTTAAAATCATAGACCCATGCATTGTGTCGGACTATTTCTTTATTATCCTTATTTATTATTTATTATTATTATAGTTCTAGCATGGTTTTTTAATTAGTTATGCAATTAATTGCTTTCTTCTACTTGAATAAACAATTAATTACTTGGTAAGATGGAAACTAGCCGTGACAAATATCAGTCATTAATTCTAGTACTTCAGTAAATAGTGGCAGACCAATCAAGGTGTCCAAGTTAACCCTGTTGTCTTTATTTTAGACCAAATATTTCAGTGGGTTATATATTGGTATTCACGATTATGATTTGTCTCTCGTGCCAAGAAGAGTACTTGAGTGTATGTAAATAATTTTACACCAATTTACATGTAGTTGTCTCTCTCTTTAAGGGAACAGAGAATGATTGTGTCTTACGTTAGCAAATTTTTGTACCACTCATGGAAATTTGGATAACTCATAACTAAACCATTTCCACTCAGTTTTGAGTAAACTATTAATTATAATGCAATACAAGTAAAAGATATGGGCAAACTTTGATATACATATATATAGGAGGATTTTAGCAAGATTAAAACGAGCATACATTAAAATATACATTACCATTGATTTACAATTTTAGATAGTCAATTTTCATCAAGTTTTTCCAAAATTTGAATACGTTTTTGTCGTGATATGATTTTGATAACGATTCAGAGCTTCGCTATATTGATAGTCTATTTTAAATCCCACGCCAAGTAATTCATTCTTTTTTGTGCTCATTGCATTGTCCAAAATGATCCGTTAGTATTTCACACCATGACAGGCCATTGGCAGGGCACAGACCAGAATTAGAAACGTAGTTGATGTTGGTCTTTTTGTACGAGGTATATAAGGATCTTGTACTAGGCCCTTTATATTAACATTACAAAATTAACTAGGAAGATCCGAATTCTCATCATTACATTGAAAAATAATCCCCAACAACCATAACCTAAGACTGCCATACTGAAAATTCCTAAAATGATTTGTTTTCCCACAACAAACTTCTGACATATATACATTGTAAGGCACAAAAGTGACTTTTATTACATTATATTAAAATTGAAAAATATGCACAACGTTAGTGAACTTAATAAAAACTTAACGGTTTAAAATTGTAAAATATAAATAAAATGTATATATTTATACCTACCAAACAACCTCTCTAAGTTACATATGTTCCATTCAAAAAATATATTGGTAGAAGTTAGTTAAGGGCAATAATGGCAATAGCGTTCATGATAAATTAGAGTGACATTAAAAATCCTTTTTGTGAACCCAAAAATTTCTAGTGTATTAAATATGTAATAATTAAGGATTATGTTAAGTAAATTATGTGCAAATTTTGTGAGTCAAATTTTATGCTCAAAAATTTGTTAAGAATTAAAAGAGTAATTTTGGTGTCATGTAGATTATTGTTTAAATTCGATTTTTATAAAAAATTCCACAAAGGTAAACACGAGATTTTTAAGATTAAAAATTATGTCATAATCTTAAACAAGGAAGGAACAAAATGAAAATAAGAAACCTAATTGTTGCAAAATATGTTGCAACAAATTTTAAGATAGAAATACAACATAAGGAATACACATAATAGAAATCATACAGTTTGAGAATAATATATATAAAGATTACAATGGTAAACTTATGCAGTATAAGAATTATGGTGATAAAGTTAAGCAATATATAAATTATACTACATAAAATTAAGCTGTATAGAAATTATACTGCATAAAATAATACAGTATAGAAATTAGACTGTGTAAAGCTAAGCAGTGTAGGAATTGTATTGTGCAGATGATGCAGAAGCTGGTGGATCATAAAACATAGTATAGAAAAGAATGCTAGTCATATGAGATATATACTGGTAGTATAGAAAAAATATTGTCAGTATAAATTTAGACTATTAAAAAAGCTTATGTGGGACCCACTTTGGTGCCACCTTTAAAGTGGACAAAAGGCTACCTAACCACCTAATTTGCATCAGATTTAGCCTTATAAAGGGAGCCAAATTGGTCTTCACTCTATCAAATATTTTTCAAACCCCAACTCCTAATCAAGCTTAAGAACAAGTTTTAATAATTAGTGATCAAGTCTAGAACATGTTCAAGCTAGTTTGGAAGTAAAAACCCAAGTTTTACCTTATGTATTTCAGTATTTTGTTTGAATTTTGAAGGAGTTTTTCATGGGTTTTATTGAGGTGTTGAGTTCCTCGGCCAGAGCCTGGCGGACACTTCGAACGTATTGTCGAGAGGGCCCCTACTCGGGGAGAGACCTAGCTCGGATTTATTTTGCCTCCAGTGAAGGAGCGCATCCCCTAAGAGTTGAACCCGCATCCTCTTGAATAAGAGAGTCTTAGGGTGTTTCCCAGGTACCAATCTAACCATTAGCTGGATTGGTACCTGGGGGACACCCTAAGACTCTTTTATTCAAGAGGATACGGGTTCAACTCCTGAGGGATGCTCTCCTTCATTGAAGGTAAATCTAAGCTGGGCCTCTCCCCGAGCAAGGGCCCTTTAGGCAATACGTTCGAGGTGCCCGCCAAGCTCCGGCCGGAAAACTCAACACCTCAACAGATTTTATCATGAATAATATCAAGGAAGATTGGAGAGTTTCATGAATCAAAGAGGAGGTACAAAGCATGAGAATTTTTTGGTAAAATCCTAAACCCTAGTTTTGATTTTATTTTTGTACAACAAGTGTTTGTTGTAATGTTTATAGACTTTGATATGTTGAGTGGACTCTATGGCACGATTGGTTATGTTTTATGATGATGATGATGGAAAGTTAAGAAAGTAGGGTTTTTGTGTTAAAAATGAAGAGACTGTTAAACTTTATTAAATACAAAGTTTAACTAGTTTTCAAAGAAATAGGGTTTTAAAGGCCTTAGAGGCCAATTTATATTCCAAACAAGCATAGGATCTGCCATAATTGAAAGAGTAACAATTTTTATGAATAAAGTTTTGTGAAATTTCGAAAGGACTAAATTGCAAGAATTTGTAAAAATTCAACAGAATTAAAAAACGACAGAAAAATTCATTGTGCAATTAGAATTTCAAAAAAGTTAAAACACAAAAGTTATAGAACTCATGGAAAATGTTAACCATAGAGGATGATTCGCAAAAATTCTACACGATTTGTGAATTTTGAATTTTATGAAATTTTAAGCACAAAATTTTGTAAAATAAGAAAATATTATGAAACGATTTTGATTAGGCCAAAGAGTTTAAGGAAGTTCTAATGCTTGTAAACAAAATGATGTTGTAGTATAAAGCAGTCGTTTTTGGTCCCAGAGGCAAAAGAGTCAAGATTTTTATGTATCCGACCAAAACCGTGAAGCCATGTAAAATTGGATTTTCATTAAGAAATGTTGGTTTTATGCATTGCTATGGGCAGTGAGTAACTATCAATTTTGATTTGAAAGGATTAAGAGTTTTTATCAAAAAAAAAAGAAAGAAAAATGCGCAAACAACATAATTGTAAATATTTGTAAGTTAGGGTCAAAAACTATAAAGTTTTGATAAAATAGATTTTATTAAAAGAAAAACTATTGTTTGTTTTCTGTAATGTTATGAGAAGTAAAAAATGTAAGCTTTGATTAAAAAGGGTTTCGAAAGTTTTCTAAGACCTCTTAAGGGAAAAATGGTTATTTTTTATAAAAAAAACAAAACAGACCCTGAAACGACCGAATTAAGAAAATGCTCCTAAGCGGGAATTTTCTATACGCCATAGTAACAGAATGATAGAAGTTTAATAAAGTTAGAAGACTCACAAAAAACCCATTAAGGGTAAAATCGTTATTTTTAAGAAAATTGTTAAAACAGAGCCGAACACTCTAAATTAGCAAAATGCTTGTGGACGAAAAATGTTCCATATTATGTTAGGTAACGAAACTATCAGGCGAGGCAAAAAATATGGTTAAAGAATGTTCAAGTTAAGTAAAGGAAAGGTAAATCGATAAATTAAAAAGTTACGTATAAGGAACGAACAGGTTAAACAATTAAGATAGGTTAAGAAGTTAAGTATAAGCCACGAACGGGTTAAACAATTAAGATGCAACCGATAGGAAATGAAGCTAAGAAAAGTAATGAACAGTTAATGTGTTAAGTTTCATTATCAATCGAATATATTGATAATAAGAAAGGTTAACTAATAGTCGAGTGTCATTTAAAACAGGACATAGAAACCGACTAACAAAAGGAAAAAAGAATGAAATAGGAACATTAGAGCGCTACTCAGATAAGTCTTAAACCTTACCTATGGCATGAAGAAAATGATTTTCAAATGCTATATATGTTTGAAATATATTTGCATTTTTTTATGCATTAAATTTTAAAGATCAAGTCAAAGACTTGCAAAGTATTTACAAATTGTTGTACTTAAAGTATGTTTGCATTGGTTATGCATAATTTTTTAAAAGTTCAAGTTATGATTTATAATATGATTGCATATGCCATGCTTAATGTTTGAGTATTAAGTGATGCATATGATATTTTAGCATTTAATGTGCTCACTAAAGATACAAGAAGGTAGATCAAAGATATTTATTAAGTGTCGTACAAGCCTCCTTGACGTGAGATATATAAGTTATGTTAAAGTTATGACCTCGTTATTCGATAGTCTTAAGTCTTCTGTAAAGGAAGCATCATTTTATGTTAAAGTCAGATCTCATGATTGTAATATTGGTACAAATACTAAAGAGCACAAGATAAAGTAAGATAAGAACAATAATAAAAGTTCACGTAAGTCATGAATGATCATAAGGAGTTCATAAAATGATGTTCATAAATGAGCATAAATTGAAGCATGCATAATGACTTTGCTTGCACTTCTTTCCATAATACGTTTATGAGATATGTTATGAAAAACTTTTTGAGAAATGTTTTACGAGAAAAGTTCATAAAGAACATTTTATGGAAAATGTTTTCAAGAGAAGGTTTATAAAGAAAGTTTTATAAGAAAAGTTTCAAAGCAATATTTAAGTAAAAAGTTTTATGAATATTGATTTGTGACATTATGTTTAAATTTACTGAATGAAAGCTTATTACAAGTTTCTTCATGCTGTAAGTAGTTCTATAGATGACCAATATGATTGGTTGATGAGCTCGGTGTTACGGTGAACAGATATGAAGGTTGAGTGTGGATACCACTACAATCCGTTTCCACTGCTCAAAAAAAAAAGTTTTCCACTATTTGAAATAGGGTTTTAACAGTTTTAAAAAAGTTAATGTTTAAGGAAATGTTTTGTAAAAAAATTTTTACAAAAAAAGATTTTAAAAGTAATATTTTACAAAATGTTTTGAATAATTATAAAGATAAATTTTAAACTAAATTTGCATTGCAACAGATATTGCAATAGATTCAAGTATATTTCAAAGTATGTTAAAAGGAAAAAAATTTCCAGAATTTCTCTTACTTTTAAGTAAGATTTAAGTCAAGAAATGATGTCTAAGAAAGTTAAGTGACGGTACGAAAAGACGGGATATCATACTATTCATTTATATAGGTTAAAACTCCACTATTCGTAAATTTATAAATATGAGTCTAATATATAGTGTATTTTTTAAAAGATGAATTATACTATTTTGTTAATAGTGATGTTGGGCTAAACAAGATTGCTTGAACATGCATGGAGAGTCAAGATAAATAGTATATGGAAATGCACAAGTAATGAATATATGCAAGCCACAAAAATGATAGTGTCCTAACACGATTTGTATAATGAGAAATTTCAAATGGGTCCACTTTGCAGGTATGAGTTTTACAGTAGTTTACTAGAGTGGAGGACTAGTTTTTTAGGAAATTAGGTCAGCAACTCTCTTTTCTCTTTGCAGGATTGGTGTGGTTTTGTGCTGTCTCTCGGTCTCCCACTTAGACTTTTTAAGTCTCTCCCTGTTGGGCAATAGCATGCCCCTCTTCTTGATTTCTTCTACTTTCTCTCTCCTTCTCATGTTTCTAGAGAGAGAGAGAGAGAGAGAGAGAGAGACATATGGATTGAATGGATTGTGGATGATGATTTGATGATAAAAATTTTATTGAGCAAAGTCTGACGCAACTCTCCTTTTTAAAAGCAAACAAGACCAATCCGCCTTCTGCGAGCTTTTGTTTGAGCCGTTAAAGTGAACAAAGACAGGACGGCTTTTCTCAGCCTTTTTCCTCACATTTTCGAACCAGCTGACGTTAGCTCGAGGTTTTGACCACTCTCCCTTTTCTTTCTTTTTTCCTTTTTTTTTTTTTGAGCCTTTTTCTTTTCAGAACTATTGTAATATTAATAAGATAGACATTTTAAACTTATTTTAGCTGTTAGATAATTTTTTACATTAAAAATTTATAAAACATATTATAAAATTGTTTTAATCATAAATTAAAACCTTAAAACTTAAAAAGTGAATATGATGGTCAAACTAACAAAAAGATTTAGCTTGCACGTCATCTTTTTCTTGTCTAATTTTGTGTCTCTTTAATAATATCATGTCATATTAATTAAAATATTTTAATTAATATGATCAATGATATAATATTTTAACTGATAAAAAATTTAATTGTTGTAATATGATTTTATTGAAACAATACAAAAAAAAAGACAAAAATGAAAAGATAAAGAAGTTGGTCTCCTAGCAGCCAATATAATCAAAATACTTGTTCTAAGTACCATAAGTTTTGCCTTTTGCTTTTTCCCCATTTCTTTGTCAAACTACATTATATTATTACCTTCCCTTGATTCCTTCCCAGCTCCTTTTCCGCCCATTACCCTCCTCCTTGTCGCTTTCACTTTCAACAAACAATCACGCTTGCTTTTTTTTTTTTTTTTCCTTTGCTCTTAATTAGAAAGTAGTTAATTACTTAAGTCTCTCATTAGAGCCAGCCACTTGGATTTCTCGTCTAAGTTGAGCCTAATTTGCCCAATGGGGAGGCTTCAACTATCTAGGTCATGCTTTGCTATTTTTTTGCCTTCTTTTCCTCTTATAGTGTCTTGGAAATTGGGCTTTCCCTCAAGCCATATATACATAAATAAATAAAATAAAGAAGACCCAGTTTTAATTTTGCAGTTTTTACGAGCGTGTTGGGACATTGGTATTGGGATCTGACGGTGGTTTTTGTCTCACCCTTCTGTTTCACACTTTCAAACACTGGCACAAAGTGAGAATGTCTGTCCACTGTTTTAGGTCTTAACTCCTGATTGGGTGATGGAATAACTTAATCTTAACTTGGTTACAGTTTGTCTTGCAAACAAACGAACAAACAACTGATGTTGATGTCTCATAACTTGTGTTCTGTGTTCATCATGGCTGACGCCAATGATCTCTTGCATACACATAAAATGATAATCGTCTTCATGATGTTATACAACAAGATAAATTTTTCTCATGTTTTGAACCTTATGTTGTTGGAATTCAAACTTCACCATGTTGGTGGTCAAATATTAAAAAATATGCAGTAGTGATAAAAAAAAAATATCCAACCATATATAGCTCATAAAAGTGCATAAAAAAATCATATACAAAAATTTAAGAATTCTAGGGTGAGGGACAACAATTGGATGCAGCAGTTTTCTAACTTATCATCCAATTTGTAATATAGACCTGTGTGAACAAGAAATCAGGAAAGAGAAATTTTTTTTATGCTTTAATTAAGAGAATTTTACTGTATAAATTATCATATCTGTATTAAAAACTGTCAATTTTGTCTTTTTTTTATTAAATTTTTTATGTGATTCTAAGCAAATCTAACGTTCAAGAACGTATCATCTCAAAAAAAAAAAAAAAAAAAAATTGCTCCATGACTTTGATGGTGGGTCTTCATCAAGAAAGGAATAGAGTCTAAGATTCATGCTCTTTGAAACAAGTTTTTCGACGTGTTCATATACTACTTTTTGTCTCCAAGTATTTCTTCTTTTTTTTCATTTTTTTGGATAAAATCCAAAGTATTTCATTAGATGGGATTGGCCCTTAAGAATATTGCCCATCTCAAGTGGAGTTTTTTAACAACAACAATCCCAAAACCATGGGAACTCAACTCACTCCAACTGCAAGTCCTTGTTTGACTCACAAAAGAGATGGAAAGAAAGTGAGATATGATGGGCCCCTTGCTAAAGAGAGTAGAGAGGAATGCAGTGTTGTGCTCGTACGCATTCCACTCAACTCTTCTCGCTCTATCTCTCTCTCTCTCTTTCTGTTTGCTTTATTTATTTATTTTTTTTTTGAACTTTAATATTTGATTATTGGTTCAAAATCATAATGTGGGAACCAACAACAGACATGCTCTGATATGCTGAGGGCCCATTGATCGTAATGCTAACGTGATTTTTTCATCACCACCCTCCCTCCTCGTTTCTCGAGTAGAAACGCATGCTTCTACATAAAATATCTCCCTTTTCTCATTAAAGAACTATTTTTTTTCCTCGGCTTTTTTTTTATTTTATTTTTTTTAAATGCTCTTTTTTTCCGGCATTTGTCTGGTTTTTACTCTTTTGCTTTGTCCGATGACGGTAATAACAATCCTTACTTGTCATGTTGTATACAGAAAATAATAAGGTGTTCAAAAAAATATTGAAACTAAAATTATTGACTTAAAAATTATTAATATAAAAATTTTATATTATAATAATATTTTATTTTTTTATTATAGTTGAAAACTTTATATTATTTGTTTAACTGAGATGTCAAATAATTACTAAAATTCTTGAAACATGTAGCGGTAATAATAATCCTCATGATTATCTCCCATAAAATGATATTAATCAAGAATTGCAATCCGAATCTATATACTAATCGATAACTTTGACATTCATTTGTTAAAGATCAACAAAATACAATATAAATTTGAGTCACAAATACAGACATATAAATATTAAAATTGTAGCATGATACTATAATTTCAAAAGTTCTCTCAGATTAGCCCAACTTGAGAGTAATCCATAGGTAAATTAGGTAATGTATCACTTTTTTCCTGTCATTTATATATAACTGTCCGAGTAGGATGTTCGGAATCTGAAAATGTCTACTAATTACTTTAATTACAAAAATGGCCAGGGCTACACATACAAAGACTATTGTAACCTTAAATAATAGAAGCAAATAAAAATAACAATGAATGTTAAAAAAAAAAGAAAAAGAAGCAGCTGCATGATAAAAACACACACACACACGCACAAATACGCAATTTCTATTGTTTTCTTTTTAATGTAGCAAACAAATAGTTAATACAATCAGGAACCAAAAACAATTAATAATGAAAATAAAATGAAAAGTCAATAAGGTAATTACGTTAGATAATGATATTAAATCTTAAAAATTCAAAAATGGGTATTTTTTGAATTTGAAACAAACTAAATTGAAAAAAAATTCTATTGGCACGTGAAAAGAAAAAAAATAACGTGAATGATAATACTTCTCTATATAGTTTCATTATTATAAATAGACAGAAATTCAAAAAATGAAACATTTTATTATCATAAATATGTCAAAAATTATAATAATGAACCAAATACTTCTCACACGAAAGGAAAAAATCATCATTTGCGTCCCTTATTTGGTTTCACTTTGATAATTAAATATAAATTACGAAACGAAACGTTTCATCATCATAAATACGTCAAAAATTATCATAATGAAACAAATATGTAAGACGTGAAATAAAAAATAACACCAAACAACAGTATGAATAAAAAGGCAATAATCATAAAGTAATAGAAGCAAATCATTGTGGTTCATAAACTATGCAACAACAAATAATGCAAAAAAGACAAATCGGCATTACCTTTTTGAAGATTTATTGAAACCTAAATAAATGCTTCCTAACGTGAAGTCAACGTGTAATTAAACAGATGAAGCCAAAAATAAATAAACAAACAACCCATGTTAACTAACAAAAATTCGGTATAAGAATTTCATGAAAATTGTATGGAGTCAACGTATCAGTGAAAGTACTCCTAGTATAGTTATGAATAAAAAAGGCAAAAAAATTGTTTATGCTTTTAAAATTAAACACTAGGATATAATGAGCATTTTAAATCAGCAAAATTTAAAAAATAGATAGCGTTGTAATATTGTTTGTAAAAAGATAAGATGTTTTCTGCAAATACTTCCTCAATGTTGTGTTCTTCTATCACTTTTAATTCACATAGCAGCGGCCCAGCTCCTCCACAGTTTTGAACATAGGCCCATGTTTCCCCGACGAGGCACGGTTAGCAGGTCCAAGAACGTTTTTTATGAAAGTTCAGAGATGTTTCAGAATTGGCAGAAAATGACGACTCCAACTCATATACTCAAAACTTATAATCCTACCCTCAAAAAGAAGTAAAAGATAAAAACTTAATAATCCTCCTCGTTTCATCAGTTCAACAGTGAAATGGAAAAAAAAATTGTATTCAAATCCATAAATTAGCAGCAGTTAAAACAATTTAAAGTTACAAACACCACTAACTAGTAACTATGTGCAAAACTGGGATGTGTGTAACAAAAGGCACGTAACAAGTACCAAATAAAAGGTTATTTGTTGGGAGAAACTAAAGATTGAGATTTTCATTTTCCCCTTTCCAAAATCATGCTACCACAGCAAAATTTTCTCCCGCCTAGCTAGCTATAAAGCTGGGAAATTTTATTGCCGAGATATTGGCGCCATTGGCGGCATTGAAGATGGCTGGTTGTAGAAGTTACCATCTGGGCCCTGGAAACTCTGGTACGAATTTGCTGGCGTTGTTGCATAGGGAGAAACCCCATTCACAGAAGCCCCCACTGTTGGATAACCAGGCATTGGAGGAGGTGCTTGTTGGGTCAAGCTGTAGCTGTATGGTACATTGGCCATAGACCCAGTAGCAGTCTGCATAAATTGGGGCACTGGGTACTGCGGCATAGGTGGTAGTGGTGGCAACGGTGGAGGAGACGATGATGGAGGAGGTGGTGGCTTGTTTGGATTGAATTGTTGGCTGGTGTCGTGATGAGGAAAAGGAGGAACTGTTGGAGGTTGAGTATTCTGAGGAACATATGGTGATTGGTCATTGTCGAGCTTTAGCCTCTTTTCAGATGGATAGTCACCAGAGGACTCTTTCATTGTGTTTCCTATGACACCCTCGGATGCCAAAGAGGATAGAACATAAGAGAGCATCTGAGCGGAGGATGTTGAGGCAGTAAGTTTTGCTGCCACTGCTGCAGCCGCTGATTTACGGGGATCTTCCTCCATATGTCCTGATTTTTCAGGAAAAGGTGCTGCGTGAGCATACATTACCGGGGCAGATTGCTCCTTATCTCCTGCTACAAAGCCGTGCGGTGCTACAGAAGTGTGGACCTCCTTAGGAGCATGGTCAGCTAATGAGGGCAGCAAATTGTCGTGGCCTACTAATTGGCGGCAGATACTAGTGGCTTGCTCTGATTGGGACTGTGCAGCCTGGGAAACAACATATTCAACAATATCGTGCACTTGAGTATTACATACTAGTAGGACCTTTACACTACGTTTGGTAGGGGGAAAAGTGGAAGGGAAAAAAGGGGAGGGCTTTCTAAAGAGAGAAAGGATTGGTAGGTCGTTCGATACAAGCGAAAAGAGAAGAGTAGAAAAAACTGAGGAAATAAAGGACCACCATGTTGCCATTTAATATCCCTCCAAAAGCAGAGAGATTTTTTGAGAGAAAACTTGTTACAACTTATATGAAGAGTCAATTAATTTTTTATCTTCATTTTCAAAAAGTGATAACTTTGTTTCTCTCTCTCTCATATTTTCTATGCTTCTTCCTTTTCTTCCCTTCCTACGAAATGGAGTGTAATCATAATTGTGGATGTAAAAGGAAACTCAACAAAAGATGATTTCTCATGAATCCTAAAATCTTGCCATAAAACAATGACGACCAGTGTTTTGGTTAAGGCTTTTCCTTCTTCGATTTGGCAAAGGACAAGAACTATTACAAAAAAAATAAAAAGAGAACTAAATATGTTTTAGGAGTTGGATGAAGAGCACCAAACCTGAAGTTGACTACGGACTTTATCCAGCTTCAATTCCTGTGCACAAAACCATATCAGCTTTGCATATTTGTATTTATAGCAACACACCAATCCACAATTACAAAGTAGCCTGCCAACAAACCTGCTCTCGGAGAGCCTCTTGCAGGAGAGACACAAGACTAGCTCTTGACGATTCGACTGCCGTTAGTTGTTCAATACAGTCTCGCAGTACAGAATTCTGCCCTTGCAGCTCCTCCACAACTGTAGATCCACGAAATTTCCCTGCACCCAAAAAAGAAAATTTAGGAGAAGTCGGTTTCCAAAAATCTGGCCTATTTAAGTTAAGATGGCAAGAAGCAGGGGCGGAGCCAGGAATTTGCTTCAGTGGGACAGTGGGAGGACTTCTTTACTTCTTTGTTTCTGTTCTTTCCTTCAAATATGGAAAGTTTAATTGGTTTTTTAAAGCTCAGACCCACAAAAATATATATAGATTCGAGAAACATTGTAGTTAAGCTTGGCATGATAAAGTTTGAAACAGAATATATATTACCAAGTGGTATAGCCACAATTTTCAAACTTTTAAATTAGAAACTCCTAGTTGAAATTTATGAAATTTATGTAGAAGTTAATAAGTAGAAAATTCAGTTGGGGCATGTTTTCAATTAAAAAAAATTCTGAGAGGGAAAAAAATTCAAAAGTTCAATATTCATTTTCTCTCATCATTTATCATAAATAACCTAAATAAGAATGGACAGACGTAAACTCTAGTCAAATCATATCGGCACAATCAACATACACACAACAAGCTTGCCGCTAAACTAGTGTTGATCTCTAACAGAACACAAAACAGAGTGAAATGCAAGACGCATAAATCATACCAAACAAGAGATGTTAAATATAGAACCTCAAGAATGTACCTGAATTGATATCACTGCCTATTTCCTTATCTACTTTCTCAACAAAGTTGATAGCATTTCTACATTTGCTCAGTATTACATCTTCATCAATCTGCCCATAAACAACCTGATAACCTGAAACTATTTTGTCCAGTGTATTCCCCGCAGAATGTTTCTGTTCAAACAAATGGACCAACACGAGAAAGACAGATGTAGAACTTCAATACTCAAAAGTCACATGTACATGTAATTGTTTCTAACCAAAACCTCCACAGAAGGAGGAAGAAATGATGTGGAAAAGTATTTAATTGTATTGCCTGCTCATGAAATTTGCATTACCAATTTGACATTCAAATGCTTTCCATTTCTGTTATTGTTTTCCAGGTGCCTTCCCACAAGCTCTTCCTTTAGAATCTGCCCCCGAGAACCAAAAACTTTTCTGTCTTCCCATATGCTAATCTATATGAATTAAATGAAGATAAAACTATAAGCAATATCGCCCGCTATTTTTCCAGCTGAAAAAAGAAAAGATGCATACTAGTGAAATATAAGTATTTCCCCATTTTAAGTAGGCATCCTCGAAAAGTAAGCCTCGTCTAAAGAACAGTGTCCACGAAAGTTCAAAAATACTGCTATTTAAAGATGGTAATGACAATAAAAGCATTTTGTCTTTCTCCAATGAAGCAAAGGCACCAATCACAATAAAATACCTCAAGTTTGGGGAGAAGAAATTGAGAAATTATGTAAGAGTACTTATGGAGAAGACCAATATGCAGAATTAGCTGAGATACCAGTCGTAGTGCTGCATTTCTTCCAAATTCATCTCCGTTTTGAATGACATCACGGAGAGCATCAGGAAGAACCTTCCAAAATTCACCAACAAACTCTGAGCCCTTGCGCCTACTATTCTGAAGAATATCATTTGCAAGGTACAGAAAAGCCAATCTTTGGTCACGAGGGGAGCAATGAAATTGCCTATCCCATGTTTCAACAACTAGTTTTGCTTTGTTCATGTGGAAAATACACCAGTGAGATAAAGCTTTGCCCATTAAGGATGACAATCAAGCAAATTAGGAAGCAAAAAAAAAATAACAAAATTTTGGAGACTAATTTGAAAAGAGTGAAAATGAATAAAGAAGTCTCTCTAAATTTCATACAAAAGCAACTCAATTCTTATTCAACATAACAATATATGTACTAAATGAAGAGTTGAAAATGTTTCTTAACAATGGATTACAAATCGAAATTATGTACCAAAGAAGGTATCTGACAAGAGGAGCTCACTTTTTTGTTTTCATCAAGGTTCAAGAAAAGAAATATAAGCTTATGGTTAAAAACCGACAGTACAATGTAGAAAACCAAACACCACGAAAGACAATCATTGAAAACTAATTCATTATAATTTGTCTATCATGAGGATACTCTCTATGCTGGCCTGAGTATTGTTGAGCTTAGTAAGCTTTTCCACAAAGATTTGTGGATTGAATGTGCTGCCCATGATTTCCAAAAGTTGAAGCTTAATTGCAAACCTCTCAAAGCAAAGGAACCTTCACGCGACAATAAAATATAGTCTAGAAAACTACATAGATATCCTACAAAAAAAAATGGAGAAAAGTAAAGTAATTTCAATAATCCAATCAAATTGTTGAGATAAAGGGAACAAAAATAACAAGCTGACTGGATAAATTCTGATCTAAAAACACTTTTTACAAAGAGATAAAGAAAAAGAACAACAATATTCATAACTCGTTAATTAATTGTTTGAACTTTGGGGAATAACAAGCTTTCTACCACTCGTAGCATAATCTCCGCCTACCAAGATCATGAGCCAGTCACACTCGCAAGACTCCCTTAAGAACTATATATATTTATATGTAATATGTGGTACGAGCATAATAATACCAATTGAAAAATAAAATTCACTTAGCACATCACTGGGCACAAATAATTGGTAGATTACTTGGGAATCCTGCCATTATCCAGTTCTATATTCTAAGTCTTTTAATCATTAGGCTTGCATTCGCATTAAACCATTTAGCATCAATTTCTTAACAATCAAATTAAGAAAACTGTTCTTCAGTTCAAAACCTAATTTGCATCACTATTGTTCAAGTATATCAACTATGTTCATCCAATTCAGCCAGCTACCAAGCTTTTAAAAAAAATCTCCATACAAATTATTCAAAAAAAAAAAAAAAGAATAAAGCAAGATAATAAGACAAATAAGAAATTCAGACCAAAGAAGAATAAAGTAAAGCCCTAAACGGCAAAGATATAGCAACAAAAAAGAATATCTAAAAAGAACGGAGACTAAAAATTGGAAGCCCTAAAGTTGGAGAAGGAACCTGTGGAGGTAAATTATTGAAGAATCAGAAGAAGCAGGTGAAACCAGAATGCTCTTGCTCTTCTTCCATGGAAGATTCTAGAATAAATAGGGGGAAATTTTGGGACAATTTTTGTGGAAACCGATAACTCCAAACTCCGAAGAACTGTGAAGTGGTTTTTAATATCTCTCTCTTTTTCTTGAACGGGTTTGGTTTGGTTGGTTTTTTGTGTGTTTTGTTTTGTTTTGTTTTGAGTTCGGTTTGAACGTGAAACACGCAGACACGACACTAGTACAACGCTGTATTAAGTGGTGTAAAATGCGGACCTGGATTTTTAATTTCGAAACTGCCCCTACGTGTTTGGGAGATTTGCTATTTTGGGTTCAAGATAAACCACTAGAAAACCTAAAGAACGCCGCCGCATTAGGGAGCATGAGAGCGAGAGAGAGAGAGAATCTAAGGAAGTATCTTGCTGCATTGCGTATCTGCCGCAAGCTTTCCATTTCGTTGCCTCGGGTCGGGCATATCTTACTCGACCCGTCAATAAATATTAAACGCTTCGTGTTAATTCAATTTTTAGTCTCGAACAATACCTGTTGGGAGTGAGCTCGACGTCATCGTCGAGAAACCTCACTTCGAGTGATCAGCAAAATAGCTTGGCATGAGCCATTGGGGGCAAATATCCAATCCCAATGAGCCCGGATCACCTATCTGAGGTGTTTTTCAAGGCCTTTCAGGCCACACTGCAACTGGTCGCCTCCTTTGGTCGGACACCAGCTCGGGTTTGATTCCTTTCACTCGCAAGTAAGCTGCTACCCGCTATCACCGGCCGATAGATGGCGAACAACTCGCCGTCTAATGGGAAGCAATCCATCGGTGGAGGGCCTGACACTTATCTTCTGCCTTCTGACATGCCTTGATGTAGTACATGGGTTGTGGGCAAAACTCACCTAACACCCAATCCAAGTAACAACCTATAAATAGAGTGCATTTATTGCATTCAAGCAAGTATACTCCTTTTCACCTAGCTAGCTCCTGTTCTCTGCTAAGCAATGCCTGTCTTGAGCGTCAGAGAGCCCTTGTCTATTGACTAACCCGTTTCTTTCTCGCCTCTGAAGCGTCCCTCCTCTTGTTGTAGGTCCACCGAACAGGTAGAGACAAGCAGGAACAAGCTGTACAACGTGCGCAGTTGCACGTGGTGTTGATCAGCCTCCACATTACGGTAAGCATCAACATTTTGGCACTAGAAAGAGGGCACTTACGCCTTCATTTGAAATCACCAGCCACAGCAAGTGTAACAACTGAGAATTTCTAATGCATTAAATTAAGAATTATATTAAGATGAAAAATACAGTTTAAGAAAAATACTGTATAATAACATGAAAAATTATACAATATTAGAATAATACAGTATGAGAAAGTACACTGATAAAGTTATGCAGTATAAAAATGACACTGCAAACGCAATGCAATATAAGAATTAGACTGTTTAAGGTTATACAGTATAGAAATGGGACCGTTTAAGTTAAAAAAGTATGGGAATAATACTGTTTAGAGAATATGGATGACTAAGGTGTGGCGTCCGACGCGGGCCCCACCTCAAGCCTCCATAGGACTCACCTTGCGGGACCCTCGGACTTGTGGCTCTTATTGGTGAACTGTTCCCGTGCCGCCCACTCATCCGTACTGTCCCCTCTGGCCCCTTAGGGATTTCTTTCGCGTCCCTTGGGTTCGAACCTCAAACCTCCCTTAAGAGGTTCTTATTTCCATCTCGAGTACCTTGGTCTTCTTATTTTCTTTCGCGTCTTGGTACTCGAGATGAAAATAAGAACCTCTTAAGGGAGGTTTGAGGTTCGAACCCGAGGGACGCGAAAGAAATCCTTAAGGGGCCAGAGGGCCCTAGAGGGGACAATACGGATGAGTGGGCAGCACGGGAACGGTTCACCAATAAGAGCCACAAGTCTGAGGGCCCAGCAAGGTGGGTCCTATGGAGGCTTGAGGTGGGGCCCGCGCTGGACGCCACATAAGAAATGTTGTAGTATTATAAAAAATGTACCAACAGTATATGAAAAATACTATCAGTATAAATTTAGACTGTACAAAGTGAGATAATATTGGCATTACATTATATGATGAATATAAACAAGTATGGAAGGTTATGAGACCTCATGAACTGTATGAAAAAGAATACCGATAGTATAAGAAAAATACTGTCAGTAAAAACTTAAATTGCGTAAAAAGTTAGTGGGACACCTTGAAAGTTTTGATTGGGCCACCATACCATGAAATGTGGCCCAATCACATTTGGTCGCCCAAGGTAATCTAATTGATTACCAAGGTGATGACTCATCACCTTTTTATAAAAAAAAAAAAGAAAGAAAAGAAAAAGGAAAAAGAAAAAGTGTGAATACATTAATGATATATGAGACCAAACTTGGTCTTCATGGTGGGAAAAAAAAGAAGAAGAGAAGACATGAAAAGAAAGAAAGAAGGAAAGAAAGAAAGAAAGAAAGGAAAAAAGAAAAACTTCATATGCAACCCGAGGAAACCGTCCCCTCCATGATCACTTTCTTCCTCAAGTTTTGGTGAAATACAAGCCTCCAAATCAAGCTTAAGGCAAGCCCTAATGTTTTGGTGCAAATTTTTGCAAACTTTGGAGGTAAAATCCAAACTTTACCCTAAGTTTTCTAGGGTTTTTGTGGGAGTTTTGATAAAATTTTTAGGGTATGTTAAGGGCTTGATGTTACGGGAATTTTTCCGTTACATGTAAGAAATGAAATGGTAAAGCTAAGCAATGAATTTTATAAGGTTACGAAGTTGACAAAAACTTACCAAGGGTAAAATCATCATTTTTAAGCAAATGGCTAGAACAGAGTTGAACACTTAGATTAGCATAACGTTCTTAGACGAAAAATGTTCTGTAATACTTTAAGTAATGAAATCGTCAGTGAGACGAGAAATTTAATAAGGGATGTTTAAGTAAAGGAGAAGTAACCTCGATGGGTTACAAGACTAAGTGAAGGAAAAATAAACCGATAAGGTACCAAGTTAAGTTAAGAGGAAATAAACGTTTAATATTTACGTTTTATTATCAATCAAGTAAATTGATGAAACAAAAGTTAATTGATAAGTCAACTGTCGTTTGAGTAGGACACAAAGGCCGACTAACAAAAGGAATGGGACAGGAACAAAATAGAGAACGTTAGAGCTAAATCCGAATAAGTTTCGAACTTCACATACAACATGAAGTAAATGATTTTTAAATATTTATATATATGTTTGTAAATGAGTTTGTAATTATTATGCAAGTTCTTTTTAAAGTATGCTTGCATTCATTATGCCAAAAGTTTTAAAGATTTAAAGCAAGATTTGTAATGAATGTGCAACTGGTATGTTTAAAGTCTATTTGTATATTGATATGCATAATGTTTTTAAAAGTTCAAGTTATGATTTTCAATGTAATTAAAGTATGGTTGCATGTGAAATGCACAATGTTTAAAAGTGTACAAGTTATGATTTACAAAATGTGTTTGCATTATATGATGCATTTGTTATGCAGTAAGTTGTATTTGTTATGCAATAGATTTTATAGTACAAGCTATGATTTGCAAGTGTGTTTGCATATGATGTGATTGCATTTGATATGCTCACTAAATTCAATAAAAAGGTAAGGTAAAGATAAAAAGAAAGTGTCATATCAGCCTCTTTGTTGTGAGGTAATAAAAGTAAAGTTAAAGTTTGACCTCCTAGATGTGAGGTACATGACCTCGATGTTCGATGGTCTCAAGTCTTCCGCAAAGGAAGCATCATGTTTATGATCTCATAATTAATGATGTTGGTACGAACACTAAAGTAAGATAAGGAAAGTTAAGGAATAAGGATAGAAAGCTAAAGTAAGATGAGGATAGTTAAGGGACGAAGATAGAAAGTTAAAGTAAGAAAAGAATGTTCATAAGACATTCATAATTAAAAGTACATAATTGAGCATAAATAGAAACATGCATTTTAGTTTTGCTTGTTTTCCTTATTATGAAATATTTAAATGCCATGAAAAACATTATGAGGAATGTTTATGTTAAGTGTGTAAGGAAAACATTTTCATGTTTACAAAAAAAGGTTTATAAATGACGTGTTATGAAAAACGTTTAGGTGACACGCTAGTGGTTAGATTGGTACCAATCCAATCTAGCTAGTGGTTGGATTGGTACTTGGGATAAGCCCTAAGACACTCTTATTTAAGAGAAAACAGGTTTGACTCCTAGGGGACACGGTCCCCCCATAAGAGTTAAATCCGCATTGAGGCTCCCCTAGCAGCCTCTCCGGCAATACATTCGTAGTGCCCGCCAGGCTCCGGCCGAGGAACCCAACACCTCAACACTGTTGTGCTTTGCCCAATCGAGAAATGGACATTCTCTACTTGGCTAAACTCGGTAAACGCTTATCATCTTTCCGCAAAGAAGTTTCTTTTTAAGGAACATTTAGCCGGGAAATAAGGCGTTTTGTTACCGAAACGCTAAACTCGACAAGAACAGAATTGGGAAAAAGTGAGTTCAGAATCCATGATTCAAGAATGTTCTCTCCCAAGGAACATCCAACTTGAAAGAATCCCTAACTCAATTCCCTCCTGAGAAGCATCTAGCTCAGAAAAACGAGATTCTAACTTTGCTCCCAAGGAGCCCTACATGTTTTCAAACAATGAAATTTTTCATCCAAGAATAATCGTATTTGAAAAAGAAAAATTTAAAGATCCAAACCAAAAAGAAAACTCCAAGAAGTGATAGACTTTTGAGGAAAAACAAAAATTTCATTAAAGAAAGCAGTGGGAAGGTACAAATAAACGGACACCTCCCAAGCCCGGATGAAGAAAGGAGGAAAAAGAATTAAACCTGGGCCCCATCCCTAGCATTATTGCCTCCGTCGTTGCTGCCCTGGTCGTCGCCCCTATCTTTACCGTTAACTTTGACGACTTTTTTTTGCTCAGGTTGCTGTGTCTCACCTTGCTCTGGCTCGACAATGAGCGACAGTTGAAGTCCACCACCTTGGGATGTTTCTTAATAAGGTAATTTTGAAGGTCGGTCATCCCAAAGTAATAGTAGTCGGTGTACTCCAGAGACGCTTTGAACTCCTCCACAGCCCGGGCGAGAAGGCTAGGCAGTTCCTCCAAGAGTCGCTGGTGCTTGGGCTGCAAGGCCCACAATTGATCCTGAGGCATTTGGCCTCATCCCAGGACTAGTCAGCCTCATTCTTCGTTACTCGAGCCGCCTCACTCGCTAGCTCTGTCATCGCCTTGGCCTGCTTGGCCTCTTCCTTCGCCTTCCTAGCCTCGTCCTCAACTTAGGAAAGAGCCTCCTTGATTTGTTCAAGCTCGATGTTCCTAGCACCGAGCTCTTTTTCGACCTTGTCCTTCTCGAGGACAGTCTTCTTATGCCTCTCCTTCTCTAGGTTAAGCTCCTTCCGCCCGGCCATGTAAGCTAGGTCTAAGAACGCGCATGCCTGAGAACATGGAGGTCATAACACAAAAAATGTGACAAGTCAAATGAAGCTCGGTACAGGATTTTTAACTCACCTTGACAGTAGAGCGGAAGGCAGTGCTCGATAGGCCTTCAAAGTCCTCTCTTCAGAGGTTCTCCAAGAACGACTCCTCAAAAACAACTCTCCTGAGGTGGTCGATGTGGCACCTGGCCCAGGCGTACTCCCTCAAGCCTCCATAGAACCCACCTTGCGGGGCCCCCGGACTTATGGCTCTTATTGGTAGACCATCCCGTGCCGCCCACTCATCCATACTGTCCCCTCTAGGGCCCTCTGGCCCCTTAGGGTTTTTCTTTTACGTCTCTCGGGTTCGAACCTCAAACCTTCCTTAAGAGGTTCTTATTCAATTGGTACTCGAGAAGAAAATAAGAACCTCTTAAGGGAGGTTTGAGGTTCGAACCCAAGGGATGCGAAAGAAAAACCCTGAGGGGCCAGAGGGCCCTAGAAGGGACAGTACGGATGAATGGGCGGCACGGGGATGGTCTACCAATAAAAGCCATAAGTCAGGAGGCCCCACAAGGTGGGTCCTATGGAGGCTTGAGGGACTACGCCCGGGCCAGATGCCACAGTTGAGAATATGGTGATGGTAATTTGGTCGCCTCTTCAGAGGATCTCCCAAGAAAGGCACCATGGCGGTGGTGACAGCGGGAGATTGGGCCTAGCTTAATGAAACTCCCATTCGACGGAGGTGAAGGAACAACTTAGATTATCTGGGGTGGTTGCCCAGTTCATGATGGGCGCTCGAACCTCGACGGCTGCTCTAGTCTCGGAGTCCTCTTCCGTTTGGACTCGACCACTACTTTCCCCTTGGAAGGGGGAAGGTGCTCCATTAGAGCTCGTCTTTCTTCTTGGGTGGCCAGCCAAGAAGACATACCTGCAGTAAGAACCAAGAAAATCTCCCATGTCAAGTCAAGATCGACAAGGCTAAAAAAAAAAGAAAGAAAAAAGAACACTTGGAGCTCACCTCCAATCCAGAGCTGGCCCGACAGGTATAGGAGCTGAATAACATTCATGAGGTCCTCGTCTGCTATGGGTAGCCTCGCATCAAAGGAGCCACCCAACAAGTCCTCGGTACTGGACGATGATGGCTCCCTCGTCGGCCATCCAGATCTAGAGGTGCTCGGCCCTAGGATGTTAGCAGCGCTCGGCCTTGCTACTGTCACCTGCCCGGTCGCTAGGCAAGTTGAATGTTAGAAGGGGGATTGGTTCTACTAGACTCCCCAAACCAGCTATAACAGGAAAAGGGTCTATTTTTTGAGAGGAACGACTACTGCCTTGTGGACTCCGGCTTGACAAACAGGTCCTCCACTACCCTGATAATGTGGCTCAGTGCCCACGGCCTCTTAGACCACACGTGTCCCGGCTCAAATATCCTCGGGACATGTTGGTCCTTAGAGATAGCCTCACCTACCCAGGCTAGGTCATTTCCCCTAGCGTACAACCACTCGAACTTCTAAAGCTTGTCTGAGTCGGGATTGCTCAGGATGAAATCCTTTCTGAAGCCTCTGACATAGTACGAACTAGACTGCCGATGAAGCTTCTTCATTTTGTACACTTGCTTAAAAACTTCCCACGGCATTTCAGTAGCATGGTGGTACCTTCACAGCATGTACATCCCGATCAGCGACCTGTAACTATTTGCGTTGAGCTGGTTAGGACAAACATTTAGGTCGTTAAGTGCCTGGTGGAGGAATGGGTGAAACAGCAGGCGTAGCCTGACTCTGAAGAACTCCACGTATAATGTTATGTACCCCTTGGGTGGAGTTAGGGGGCGAATCATTCTCTCTAGGCACGATGAAGACCATGTCATTCGGGATGTCAAACTCTTGGAGTAGGTCCTCGAGCCGGGCTTCTGTTATTGCGCTGGAATAGGCCGCTGCTGATGTCTGTCCAGGCCATGATACATGACAAGTAGTCACCCCCTGGACTCAAGTAACTATGACTCTCTCGGCCTTGACCTCGACGGCGTTCTCCTCGAGCTCTACCTCCTCGGCTGCTTGCTCATCGGAGATCTCGATGGTTGCCCGACCCACGACCTGGGCCGGGACCCTGACGTGTTGACCAGATGTACTCGGCACATCAGCGGTTGCTTCTAGCTCGGCACGCTCCTGGACAGTAACTTGGGATATGCTAGTGACGGCTACCACGATGTAGGGATTTTAGCCCCTACACGGTCTCATCAGGCACCCCCTGTCCTGCAAATCAAGGAATTCCTGCTCGGGAACTATCCCAGCGTCAACTTTTAGAATTTCTACCGGTTGGCCTACTTCGTCCCGTGCTGGTGACAATCCTTCTATGTCCACCTCCATGAAGGTCGACTCCTCAATCTCGACGCTATTGTCCGACCAGGAGATATTCACATTCTATGAGTCAGAAAGGTCACTCATGTTGTCGCGCACTTTTCGGGAAGTTACCTGATCGAGTTGTGGAAGCTCAGGAAAATGAAATCCTTGGGTTGATAACTACAGCTTGGCAACTAAAACTTGGGAGTCGTGAAGTGTGGCCTTGATTGCACATGAAAATGACAGGGAGTAAAGCCCTATTTATAGCCGCCTCAAGTACGAAACGCAGGTGCAAAAAACAAAGAAACGCGATGATTACACATTGTCAAGGAAACACCTAGTCACGTTTTGACACGTGTCCCTTCGAGCTTCATCACATGACCTTTTGTCTCCCGCTACTTAGGGACGCTGCTTGGGCTTCATCCTGAGCTGACCTCACCCTCTCGGCATAGTCCACCCAGCTGAGCACCAACCAGGTGAACTGGGGGGCTACTGTTGGAGTTGAGTTAGGCCCCACTGCTAAGGAGCCTCATTTCAGGTGGTTGGCAAAACAGCACGGCATGAGCCACTAGAGATGAATATCTAATCCCAATGAGCCTAAATCACCTATCTGAGGTGCTTTTCAGGGCCTTTTGGGCCACACTGCAACTAGTCGCCTGTTGGGTCAGACACCAGCTTAGGTCGGATTCCTTTCACTTATAAGTAGGTTGCTACCCGCCATCACCGGCAGACAGATGGCAAATAACTCGCTATTAGATAGGAATCAATCCACCAACAGAGGGCCCAACACTTGTCTTTTGCCATCTGACATGCCTTGACATGACACACGGGTCGTGGGCAAAATCCACCTAATACCCGATCCAAGTGGCAACCAATAAATAGCGTGCATTTATTGCATTCAAGCAAGCATGTTCCTTCTCACTTAATTAGCTCTTATTATCTGTCGAGCAACGTCTGACTTGAGCGTCGAAGAGCCCTCGTCTATTGACTAACCCATTTCTTTCTCGCCTCCAAGGCATCCCTCCTCTTGTTGCAGGTCCACCCGAATAGGCAAAGACAAGTAGGAAAAAGTTGTACACCGTGTACAGCCGCACGCGGTGTTGATCCGCCTCCACATTACAGTAAGCATCAACAATGCCCAAATCACTCTTTTTTTTATCTATAATTTTAAAACATCTAATCAATTAAACTTACATAATTTCCCTCTTAATAACAATAACTTGACATATAAAACTACAAAATTAACCTTCGCTAAAAGAACTTTTAAAAATTGAATTTAAATGAGATTTGGCATGTACTTGGTAACTAAAAATGAGATTAATTATAACTTTTTATTATCATTATCATGTGAAGTATGAACATTTGGTTTTGCATAAGTGACCAATTGATTTAAACTGAGAGAATTAAAATACACTAAAATTGTCTAGTTTTTCTTTTTCTATTACCTCATAATCATTGAAAAAATTGTAAATTAATTTATAAAGATTCGACACTTTACAACCAGAGTACCATCAGTGTATTTTTCTTTTTGCACTAACAAAGAATTCTTCTTTCTCCCTTAATTATTGTTGCAAACACAAGATGACACAAATTGATTAATCGAGAGTTTGATCTAAATTTAACACAGGTTTTAACTAAAATTAGTGCTTTAATCTTGCAAGATTAGACAGCAAACATATAAAACATCTTAGAGCCTGTTTGGTTAGAAGGTTCTCGTTGTTTGAACTTGAAATCTCCTTTGAACCAACATTTAGCCAAAAAAAAAAAAAACATTTTCAAACTATGATTTGATAATTTGAACTCAAAATCCCCTCTAAATTCAAAATTTTCTCATTATTATTTTTAAGATTTTGAACCTATTTTTCAAACAACAGTTTTTAAACAAAAAAAAACTTCAAATCATTTTGTTTGAAAAGCATAAAGCAAACAAACCCTTACTATCATTACCAAATTGACGCTATCAATAGTAATGACTCATAAATTATACAAAAACAATAATTAAAATGAATTATAAGAAAATACAAAATTTATATGTTCAAACTATTCTCTTCGTGTAAGAACAGTATTTAATACGAAAAGACAAAATGCGACTAGATATTCTCTCTACATAACTTTAACAGAAAGTGTATGCCCTGCACGATTGAGAACGACGCATGATTTCTAAATAGAACCAAACAAATGTGAAAAATACACAATACTTTATAGAATTAAAAAAGAGAGAGTGAGAAATACATCATGAAAGTTAGTGTAATGATATATTTCATAATTTTGGGGTATTACATAATACCACAAAAAATTAAAAAAAAATCGTTAAAAAAATAGGAATAGTCAATCTAGTAGAGTTCCTCATTCCAACTGGCATCTTGTACTTGCCATGAATGCCTTCGTCGTTAGCTTCACCAAATCAAAATGACGAAATCAACCTCGTAATCCTAATATAATTGCCAAAGTGGGCCCAATTCCATTGGAATATTCATTAATGTTTCCATGCAGACGTTGGTGATCAATTATTCTCATGATCATGATCCATGACATTGAAATCGATCATCATTATTGTTTCCTCCTTAACATAGGCGTGGAATTCCCTTCAAAAAGCTCGTCAATGTAAGTCTTCAAATCCTCCGGCTGAAACTTGACACACTTCTCCGTCTGCCTTCCAGGATCCAAGTACTGAGAGAACCTCCCTCAGAACGCCCTATACGTCGGTATCACCATCGCCGTTATTGAAACCCTAAGCTCTGATTACAGCTGCTCATTGCTCACCACCCACGAGCTCTGCGTCCGATGAATCTCCTCAAACATCGCAAGCTCTTGAACCTCTCCTTCAACACAGGCTTCGCCACTTTCTTGTTCACCATGCTCAGCCCGTCCTGCCCTAGACAACCCAGCAGCTTGCTCCACATCTCTCTTTGGTAGTTCTTGTGAAGCTGCCTCAACTCCGATGACCTCCTCCGACATCACGTGTCCCCCATTAGGCCATAAATCTGCGCCAACGTCTTGATCTTTTGAAGTATGTATCGTCCGTTCTTCATCATGAAGATCGAGCTCAACACCACGTCTTTGTATGGCTTTGATTTCCCTTCTAGGTTTGAATCCAGCAGATCCATAACTCTAATCAATTGGATTGAAAATGGCGACTGGATATTGTTATTCTCCGACGTGCCGTTGTTTTGGCCGCAATCATGAATATTATTATTATCATTGTTAATGTTATTATTATTATCGATTTTGGAATGTTCTTTGAAGACTTGCTCAAGCGTGTCTTTGTACTCGCAGGCATACTCGAGGTTATTCGGGGTGTAGCGTGTCAGCGGATGAACCACACCACCGGGAACCGAAATTCTTCCGGTGGCTTTGATCGAGTTCTCCAATTCGCAGAATATGCAGAAGGCGGCCTTACCGAGGAGGTTCCGGGAGACGAAACTCGTCGGTCGGGAAGTGGCTTTCCATCTTCGGAACCATGTCGCGCAAGGTCTAGTACACGTCCAGCGTCTTGAAAAGCTTCTCGGCTGAACGCTTCGACATGGCGATCCCTTCCGCAAAAATCCAGGAGCCGTATCGACGCTTCTCTCACTAGGTTGCTGAATAGACTCGCAACGAACGACGAGTTGTGGTCAGAAAACACCGCCTCTGCGAGGCTTCGCTCCTCCGCAAAATAGACGGTAGTGCATTTCCTATGTACATACATGCAAAAGATATAGATAAATGTATATGATCAATATTTATAGACATAACTATTTAAGAATTATGAATCGTTCTTGCTTATTACCTGAAGGTCTTGATCCAGGCAAGAACGATCTCTCTCTCGAGGTTTCCCAGTGCATCTTTTGAGCATCATCGATTGAGATCTTCTTGAATCCCATACTGTGCAGGATCTCCTCCAACTCATTCCTCCTCGCGAACATGTAAACCTCGCAGCATTCCGACTCGTATCCTCCAAAAATCATCACATTCGCTATCTTGTTCATGCTCGAAATGACTTCACGAAGATACGCTAGAATCTACTTTCAGCTAAATTATCAATATTATCACCAGTATGATCATCATTATTATTATCGGAATAGTCGACGTTGGTTTTGGAATCTTCGAGAAACGATCGGAATTCTTCTTCAAGATACGCCATGGCTTGCTGTTGGATGCTTCTGATGCGGTTGATCAGAGAACTAACATTCTCTTTCGATTTCGCATCAACTGCGTTTAACAGCTTACAGAGCTTTGATACTCGATTAACAGCTTCCAAAAATATCGTCTGATAATGATGATTATCGTTCTCACTTGATTAGAGCTTCGCTATCTTTCCTTCGATGAGGTCCACGAACTCGTTAATGGCGAACTATGTAGGCTCAGCCTAGACCAAAATGACGTCATTGTTAACGAGCCGGTCGACTTGTTTATAGACCTTTTTTAAGGCGATTTAGTTAGGATTTTCATTATCATCAACTTCAGGAGTCTTTTCTATAATTATTGCCTCCTCTGCAGAAGATACCTTGGTTTTGTCATCGCAGGCTGGTTTTTCGTTGATGGATTTCTCTTCTGAAAGGTCATTATTCTCCATTTTGATCGACGATCAGTGTGATTGATCAGAAAGAAATATACAAAGAAGAAGAAGATGGATCAAGATTTTTTTTTTCCTTTGATCTGAAAAGAGAGTGAACATTGAAATGGTCGTTGCGGGAAAGAAGGGTGGAGAAATTCGTAAATGGGAATGTATGGACACAAAATCCACTTCTGTATATTATTTACCAAAAATTGGAAAACAAAAGAAATTAATTGTGTAATGATTTGGAGTATTTGTTTTGTGCTTTTGAGGGGATTTTTGACCGTCCTTTTGTGCTTCGCATGACTCTGTTTTTCCAATATTGTTGGAGAGCGCGTATCGCTCGCGGATCTCCAAATGGGTTTTTATTAAATGGATCGGGTTTGAGTATTAAAGAATTATTCAGCAACCCGTATCCGCACCTAAATGTGTGTGTGTGTGTGTGTGTGTGTATACATTTTAACTTGATGGGTAGCTTCACACTCTTTACTTTTCTATATCATTGGGTGTGGTTTTTATGTAAGTTTTGTCTGCCACTACCATCTAAATATATATATATATATATATATATATATATATATATATATCTTTCTAACAAGAATAAAATTTTTTTGGCATATATAATTCTTTTAATTTATCATAGATTGATCATTTCTTTTTTGGTTTTACAATTAGTAAATTTTTTAAGAAATCTACAATTAGCTTTAATTACTAAAAAAAGTCGAATGTCGATGTTATTTAGTAGGAGGAAGATACAAGGATTAGTTCATGGCTTTAAAAACTTGTAGTTGTCTAGAATGAAAACTTGGAGTAAAAAATGATTGGGCTTGCCGTTCATAATAATCTAATAAGGTGTTTGGTTTAAGGTTAGAATCAACTGATCTTGATCAACAAATAATGTAAAGCTTTCAAGAGTTACAATAAAAAAATAAAAAGTTACTATAGTGTAAAACTCTCACACACTACAGTATTTTTAACCAAATTTTATTATAACTATTAATTCTAATCACACTTTTCAGATACCTTAAAATGATTTAATTTTAATTCATCTAGAAGTTAGATTGGTATAGGGACTTTATACCAACAACAAAAAAAAAGAAAAGTCATTTTCTTTTTCTTTATTTTCCTAGAGTATAAAACTTTTCTTTTTCTTATTTTTCAAACACAACGTCAAAGAAGTTTAGGATTAAGTCACGAACTAAATTCATAAGAGTAATAATTGTTCAAACTTCAACGGTAAGTGCTAAATCACAAAATTTGAAGGACACTAGTTGTAAATATCATGAACACTCTGTTGAGAATTTAACTCTTTTAATAATTAGAGTTTATTATTTTCTTCAAAAAAAAAGGATAATTGCTGTTTAAGGAAAACAAGTTAATTATTATTTGCTATTGTTTTTCAGGGGAATTGTTTCTTATATTCTTAAATAGGGGTTAAAATTTTAGTGGTGAAGGTAACGAATTAGGAAAAGTAGAAGGGCCATAATTCTAAAACCTCTTTTTTTTTTTTAATGTTTTTGTTTTTATTTTCCTTTCTTTGTTTTCATTAGCTGGGAGGAATTGCGACACAATAGACAACGGATATGTGGCTTCAGATCTAAATTATAATAGAGAGGATAAATAATTAAATTTCAAAAAAGAGAAAAAAATAGAGAGAGAGAGGAAATGAGGCATGGTGGATCGAGAAGGAAACGGGTTTCGATACGGTCGTTTGTAGTGGCGTGCGCGATGATCCTTGGCGCCACGGGCTTGTTGATGCTTAATCTGAGAGCCGTTGATCCTCCGACGGGTCCCACCGTTCTCGTGAATCGAGATTCCGATCCGATTTCGAGAACCTCTGGCGCTGTCGGAAACGGAACTCAGATTCAGAGTAAGACTCAGACAACAAAAAGAGGAACGAGGCCGTGCGCAACGGTGGAGGAGATGGGAGAGCACTTCAATGGACGATTCTGGAAAGAGAGTCTTCGAGTCAGAAGACTTGTTCTTCGACATTTTTCTCTCAACGGTACCTTTCTTTTCTTTTCTCAGCATTCTAGCTTCCGATTCGGAGTAGTAATTGGATTTGATTAGAAATTTTGCTTAGTGTTCCAACAAAACAAAACATTTTTTTATTTGGCCGGGTTACCTTTACGTTTCTGCGTAAAGAACTAAAACCTTGTTTGTTAGTTGTAGAACTGGTAGTAGAATATGAGAATTAGATTAAAGCAGGAATTTTTTTCCTATGTACGTTAATAGAAAAATCATTTTCATCCGTGGTTGTAATTCTGTTATTTATAAAACTATAAGTACAATCTATTGTATGGTATACTTTTAAACCGGGTCTATTGTTTTATTAGTAGTGTTCTATTAGTAGTGAGCTTATAACCCATGGTTAACTAAGGTTGCTTATGTTAATATGCACCAACTTCAGATGTTGTTCCGACAAAAAGAAGAAATTTTCCTCCTATTTTTTAAGCTATAAATGGAAAATAAAAAATCATTGTTTCAGTTTCCTAGTGAGAGAAAGATTACATTCTTGCATTCGAATTTCAGGTGCCATGAGAGTCCGAAGTCTTCCTCCAGAGCAGTTCTGCCGACATGGTTTTGTGTTGGGTAAAGCATCAGAGGCAGGCTTTGGGAATGAAATGTACAAGATTCTAAGTGCTGCCGCATTGAGTATAATGTTAAACCGGTCCCTGATCATTGGGCAAACCAGGCATATTGGTCCTTTCTCAAGCCTTTCTGTTTTGCTTTAAATTGTCCTTTTTTCATGAGGAAGGGAAAAAATGGTATTGTTTTCAAAGTAGGTGAAAATGTTTTTATTTTGAAAAATGAGAATTTTTTGAAAATTATGCTGAGGGTATTTTTCAAATTTTTGTCTCAAAAAACGTGCGAAAGCGTTTTTAAAAATTTTGAGAACAAAAACAAACAGGGCCTAAATATCTTATAAAAAAGATGGTGTTAAGCTTACCATGACACATAACTGCCATACTTGATTGAAAAGTTTTTTGGCACGTTCTATAATTCGTGCTGTTGTGCAGTCATCTTATGTTCTTATGTGGATATTTTATAGTCTCAAATGGATATAAAGCTTAAAAAAGGCATATCCTTGCTTGTATGTTTGTTTGGGGATCAGATTGGTTGTGAGTGTGTAGTGCGAAAGTGCAGTCATTTACGCTCTTACGTTGTGCTGATCGTTACTTTTTACATTTTCCAGGGAAAGATTTCCATTTGGGGATTACATTTCTTACTCCAACGTTTCCTTTACCTTGAAAGAAGTCAAGCATCTCTGGAGACAGCATAAATGTGTGAAAAAGTATGGAAGACGTCTCACTATAAGGACTGATAATTTTGAGAAGCCAACGCAGACTGCTGTTCTCTGTAGCAACTGGAAGGCATGGAAACAACCTATCATATGGTAAAAAATGAGGGCTTTTAACATTAGCATTTAACCTTTTACAAGGCCACAAGGTAATCTCAAAGCAGTAACCTCTGTACTGCAGGTTCCAAGGCACAACAGATGCTGTGGCAGTTCAGTTTTTCTTGAAGAACATACATCCTGAGATGAGGAATGTTGCTTCTGATTTGTTTGGACAGTCAGAGGTTCTCCAATCCCGTCCTAATGTATTCGGGGAACTGATGAGGGTCCTCATATCTCCTTCAAATAGTGTTGAGGAAGCTGTAAGTTGGGTTCTTGGTGGTGGAGCTGATCCTGATATTTCATTGCACATGCGGATGCTTATGAACAAGTATAGCAATCAAACTCTAAATTCCCTTTTTCAAATTTTTGTTATGTTGCACGCAGAAGACATAAATGTTTTCCATAGTGTCTTTATAGTGTGAGCACAGAATAGGAAAAACTATGCATCCTTCAGTATGGAGTCACTGATGGGAAAAGCAGACCATCAAAGGTGGCTCATGAAACCAACATGTACTTATCTACTAAAATTTGATTGTATTTATCTTAAAAAAGGCTCTGAAACTCGTTATGTATGCTAGGAAATAGGAATGCTGCATGTTGCCTGAACTTAAGAGTATGATCTTGAGCGATTAATGATGCAATTTGTTGCATTCTATATTTCAGGTCTGTAAGAGCCGTACAGGCGGCACTGAACTGCATTAAAAAGGCCAGAAAAAATCTTACAAAGACCTCAAGACCTAGGGTGGTCTTAATTTCAGATACTCCCTCCCTTGTGACAAGTATTACTCCCGATATTAGTAAATTTGCTGAGGTATTTATCTGGTGTGCCAAATCATGCTATAAACATACATTTTTCACTTGCAAACATCATATATAAGCCTTCAATGTAACTTCAAATCGGGGACGTCATATTACTTTTTGAACTCGGTTGTTTTTAATATTTTAACTTGGGGATCATATCTTTTACTTTCTTTTACCTAAGCTAGTTATGTCCAATTTACTTTCTATCATGAATAACTTGTTCCTTCTTCTGCAGGTTCTTCATTTTAATTATGAACATTTTAGAGGAAATATATCTATACGTGCCAATAGTTTGCAAGGTCCAGATTTTAGGGTAAAAGATTGGGGACCGGCACCCAGATGGGTTGCCTTTGTGGACTTTTTTCTTGCTTCACGAGCAAAACATGCTGTTGTTTCTGGAGCTCATAGGCGTGTTGGAACTACCTATGCTCAGTTAATTGCAGCGCTTGCTGCAGCCAACAGTTTAGGTACTTCTAGCTGCATGATATTTGCATTTTTACTTATTCTAATTCTTGTGATGCAATTACCAATTGGAGCTTCTTTGCAGAAAAAGTTCCATTTAGATAAATGGATCATTACCCTCATGATATAACAGTGACATAATCAATAATCATTCTATCTCACATGATGAAAGGTTATCGAAGCTTCCTTAAAAGCCAGATTGAGTACCTCGTTTTCTCCCTAGGAAGAGAAATTTCTTGTCAGGAAAGTACCGACACACACAAAAGTCTTCATACAATTTCAAATATTAATATGAAGAAATAATTTTGCCCAGACAATTCTTTTGTAAATCCCATCCGATTTTCAGTTTTGAATCTAATTTCAAATGGCGGAATTTCAAGGATGTTATAGTCATGTAGGTACAAATATTTGGGTACTTTATCTGTGGAAGGATTCCACCCCAAGAAACCTGAACAATTTCTATTTTTCTTTGTCAGGTGATAACGCCACTGGTTCTAGTTTCCTTTTCTTAAGCAGCTTCCAAAGGAACTTTTTGAGAGAAGGTTTGAGGTTTCAGATTGGGTGGGGACATGTCTGGAACAGATTTGCGGGTCTCCTCAGTTGTCACAACCAGCCCAACCAATGTGCTTTTACACCACTTCTCCCTCCAGCATGGTGGGATGGCCTATGGCAATCCCCACTTCCCCGTGATGTTCATAGGTTAGAGGATTTCGGGGTCCAGTTGTCCGATTTTGGTACGATTGACGAAAATCATCTTCACTCTTTCTGTAATTCAAGGAAGCCTGTTGTAAAAACCATTCCAATACCATTGTGATACTTGGCATTGAATATTATGCGTACTTTTTTTTGTTTTTTTTGATAACCATAGTGACTGATTATGAGTAAAATTTCTCTTATCCTTCATATCCTATGATTTCATCGATTATATTCCAGCAATTTAATATGATGGAGAAACTCCTTTTTACAACAGGATTCATAGGTTAACCTGAGATGGATGTGAATTCACATTGGTTATAAATTCTTATTTGTTTTGCTTATTATTTTTTCCCCAATAATAAAAAGGGCATTGGAATATTCATTGGAGAATCAACGATATTAAAGGACCAAATTAATAGAAATTTGATTACAGCATTAACATGAAATGTTTCACTCACAAAGATTATGGCCAAAGAGAAAACAAAGAAATTTGCCAAAAATTGGGCGTTTTGTTTTATAATTTTTTTAGTTTTCAGCTGCTGGAATGAAATTTACGTTATTAAATAGATTCAAAGAGATTTACTGTCAGGAAGATGTTGCCCCTTCAGCACATAACTATTTTATAATCGAGTAGATTCAGTAATATATATTGACACATTGATTAGATGGATTCACGTTGTTGCACTAAATAACTTGCCGTTTAAGTTATTATTTATTAGATCTTCTAAACATTAGTCAAACAACAAAAATCTTTGTGTAATTAATATTTACTTTCCAAAGCGCCCACGCAGTTTTTCACATCTTCTAACTGTTACAAAAAAAAAACATTTCTTTTTTTTTTTTGACTCGTGTATGGTATGTTTAAGAAATAGACTAATGATTTGAGAGGGGGGAAATAAATAAACTAATGAGAACTAGTAAAATAAACATTGTTGAAGAGGAAAAATAACGTAGATTTTATCAAGTTACCTGACCACCTTATTATCATTATTATTTTATTTTATTGTATTTTACTTTTACCAAATTAAGTTTCTTCGTCATAAATAAAAGCGAGAAAACACTGCGCAAATGTACGGAGAAATGGTGATGGTACCGTGGAATTGCCGATTGGTAAATGTATATAACTTCTAGTAATTTTATGCATGTCACGTAGGAAAATCCAATAGAATATAATACGATGATAATCTCAAGAGAGAGAGAGACTATGAAGATCACTTCCTAGCTAAAAAAGAAGAAAAGAAAGAATGTCGTTAGAATTCAAAAAAAAAAAAAGGTGTAATTTACGCATCAAGTGTCCATTCAGTGAGAAGGCAAGTGCCTTGCTTTGGTAGTTCTTGTTCTTCTTGTATATATATATATATATATATATATATATATATATATTTTTTTTTTTTTCTTCTTATTTTTTTCCCTGTTTCTACATAACGTCTATCAACGTCTCGTGATCATTTTGCATTGTACAGCCAAAATGAAAACTCTCTGCTCACATTTCTGGTCCAAGAAGAACGTAAACAGCGAGGAAGAAGATGTTGTTGTTAATGTCGAGGGACATGATCAGTCTCCTGAGAAGAATGTTCCAGAAGTATCATCTTCTGGTCAGTTCTTTCTTTTGCATTTCTCAGACCGTTTCTTCTTCTAGTTTCTTAGCTAATGAACACGAGTTTATACATTGATATGACATGCTTTTCTTTGATTGTTTCTTTAACTTTGGTCAATGTCCAAGATTACGTTTCTTTCTTAATGCATTGATCTTTGGCACTGTAAAATTTCCAAGACCTTTTTCTTTCTTCCAAAACCATGCTTCAAATTCGTTATCTTTTGCACTCTCAGTGAATGTTAATTAACTAGTTTCTTCGACTTTTTATTTCATTCAATAGAATAAATTTTGCATGTTATCTCATTAGTAGATTTTTTTTTATGTGTATACCAGTTTTCAGCGGTGAAAATTACTTGTTGATTCTATAATTTATATTTGAGCAACTTTGATTGTGGTTGCTACAGAAACTCGTATTCTTGAAGCGAAAACCTGAATCACTTTTGTTCTTTTAACTTCATAACTAGGTGACAGTTAATATGTAAATTTGAATCTTTTTTCAAAGAATTAATTTGCTTAAATGCTAAAAAAGAGAAAAAAGAATGTTTGAATCAAGTATCCATAGAACTATTCAATCTTGGTTCTCACACAGACATCATATAACTGCATATATCCATAGAACTATTCAATCTTGATCCTTAAACAGATTTATTTGGAAAATTGAAACATTTGTTTTATCCTTGCCTAGCCTGTTTTGAGTCCCAACTTATTTTCTAATTATAAATAAACTGGTACAAGTGATATCTTCCTCGCACAATTTTGGTGTACTAGTTCTGTTTGTTTCTAATAGAAAACTTGAAATCTCAACGAAACATGTTTGTATCAGGAGCTAGCAATGTCCTTCGTGGCGCCGACAAAAATGGTGCTCAACTATTCACTTATTCCGAGCTTGTTTCTGCGACAAACAATTTCGAAACCAAAATTGGAGGAGGTGGATTTGGACCTGTATACAAAGGGCGATTGGAAAGAACTAATCAGGTGATCATCTTTCTCACATATTTAACATAACAAATGATGATCTCCATTCATGATTTTTACTCTTCAAGTGATCTTTTTCGTCATTAAATTTGAGGGCATGGTTGATTCCATTGAAGCAGGTAATAGCAGTGAAAAGACTGAATAGGCAGGGCCCACAAGGAGAAACGGAATTTCTAGCTGAAGTTCTCATGCTTTCAGTTCTAAGACATCCTAACCTTATCACTTTGATTGGTTACTGCTCTGAAGATTACCAATACCTTCTTGTTTATGAGTACATGCCTTTAGGATCCTTGGCTGATCACCTTTATGGTAATATACATATTTCTTTTAAAAAAGAAACCTTTTATATCATTACGTTAATAATTAAACAAAACTCACTCTTGTATTATTTTACTAAATGTGTAGTGCAAATATTGGGTTATATATGCAGATTCTATAACTGATAAGGAGCCACTTGATTGGAATACCAGAATGGAGATAGCAGCTGGTGTTGCTAAAGGGGTGGAATATCTTCACCACCAAGTGGACCCACCGGTCATACATAGGGACCTAAAACCATCAAACATATTATTGGGAGATGGGTTCCACCCAAAGCTCTCTGATTTTGGGCTTGCTATATTTGGCGCAACTGGAGAAAATGCCCATATCACCACCAGGGTTTTTGGCACTTACGGTTACTGTGCCCGAGAATATGCCTTATCTGGGAAGTTGACAACAAAGTCCGATATCTTCAGCTTTGGAATTGTATTGCTTGAGCTGCTCACTGGACGGCATGCCCTTGATGACACCCATGGTCATAAGGAATGGCTCGTTGACTGGGTAATTTACTTTATTCTTAGTCATTTAGAAAACTTATTTAAAGCATAAAAAAAAATACTATCAAGGGCATCATTGTGTGATTGAAATACTTAGAATTAGAATCTATCTTATATGAGTTGTAGGGTCAGATCGTTTCAATATTTAATTTGTTTATAAAGTGATTAAGAGCACCATTAATGTCCGACACCATAACTCATATATGTGTAGGACCTACGTATCCACGTTGCTCATATTTTTTTCTCTCTCTCAAATTTCAGGTACAACCCTTAATGGAAAAACACAATATAGAAAGAATAGCAGATCCCAGGCTGAGAGGTGAGTACCCAAAACGTTCAATGGACAAGGTCTTGAACTTGGCTGCTGCAATGTGCATCAAAGAAGATATCACACTCCGGCCAAGCATGGCCGAGGTGGTGAGCATTTTGGACGAATTAGCGTCCCATAAGTACAAGAAAGTAGTTGTAGTTGATCATGATCAAACCAAAGTGGCTGCTGAAAAAGTTCAATATCAAACAAAGAAGGGCTTGGAGCGAGAGCGCGCAGTGGCTGAGGCCAAAAAGTGGGGGGAAAGTTGCAGACGAAATAAACTTGGGCATAGCGTATGAGCCTCTTCTGATATGCCTCATGCGTGACGCTATGTGAAAAGTCTTTAGTTCAGCTGATATTTATATAATACCGAATCACAAGTTGGTGGTGGCATATATAGGTTTAGAAAGGATGGATATTGAAAGTGAGATAACTGCCGGCCATATTCATGGAGATCCCCATTTTTATAAATGGATTGCTATGCATATGTAGCATATTTTTGGGGTGGCCACAATTTTTAAATTGAAAATTTTCACATACGTAAAAATTCTTTACAAATTTTTAAATTTTCTTCAAATTTTTCACAGATGGCCTCTGTGAAGGATTAGCACAATGACAGCAAGTATCCCTTGGAAAAAAGAAGAAAGGAATGACTGTAAAGTAAATTTGTTTATTTTTCCCATTATGTTAATTTTAGTATTCTAGATAAGAAAAGTGAGCAATACTTGCTTTGGGAAATCATAGGGCCACCCTGTAGATGCATAATTGTTAGCGGACTGGAGAGAAAAAAAGGAGGTTGGGCTCACATGACGACACAAAACCCAAGAGGGAATGAATTAAATATATAGAGAATGATGCACAAAAACTCATCATTGAGATTGAGAGTTACTGTTAGGAAGAAGTGGGGAGGGGGTCATCATTCTTGGCTGTTTGGCATCATTTTTTTCTATTCTATTCACCTCTTTTTTTGCATGCTCTTTACTCTTTGGCTCCTATGGGGACTCCCTTTTCAAAATTGCTCCCCATAAGTTTTTTTTCTTTTTATTTTTTTTATGATAAAGTAAGTTATATGCAATTTGACATTAGAGGTTATTCTTCCCATAATTCATCATCTAATTTTATTGTTTCCTGTTGTGAATATAATGGACGAAAATATAAACAAAGAAGGCAAAATATAAACAATAATGAAGTTTGTGATTTTACTTGCCCATTTTCTAAGCAAAATTGAGTTTTTTTTTTTTTTTTGGCTATAAAAGGCGAATTAGCAATTTCAAGATGTCAATATACGGTGTTCTTTTTAGCAAAAGTAAAAGAAATATCTTCCAAGTCCCATGCATGGATTAGGTACGAGCCAAAAACATGCATATCTTACACGAGGGAGTCGCAAAAAGGAAAGCTTTCATCAAAAAGTTTTTTTTTTTGGGAGGAAAATAAAGTACAGTTCTTTGTTACACTTACAACACAGAAAATATAATGCTTTGTTTTTCCTTAAAAAAAGATATATAATGCTCTGTTTAGATTTTTCAAAACTTCCTTAAGTTTGTTAAATTTATGTGTTTTTTCATCATGAGAGAATTTTAACATGATATAATATTTACAAATAAGACAAATTTTACAAATTCCTTGTTAACTATATCACTTATTTCAAAATGTCCTGTAAACTTTAAAACGTATATGTTGTACACCTTGAATTATAATGCTTTTATATATTTATCAGTTGAACTTTGAAACGTGTTATTTTTTTACAAAATAATACTTATTACACTCGTTTAAAAGAAAAATTCATCATTTACTCAAAATCCTTAAATAACCAATTACAACTACGATATGTTATCTACTTTTCCTCACTTTTGAGCAAGTACTCTATAAACAAAATATACGAGAGTTTTGACATCTAACTAGTTCATTTAAAGTGAAAAAGACATTTATATTAACTCTTAGGTGTCATATTTAATCTTGAATAAAATGAAAACTCAATAACTTTATCCCAATAACAATATATTTCAAAATTTAAGTTAATTTGGAGAAATATTATAGTTTTAGAGCGTAATAAATATATTTTAAAGTTCAAAAGCATATTGACATAAGTTACATAATTTAAGAAATATTTGTCAAATTTACCTTTAAAAATACGCATAAACATCATAAGAGATATCATACTTACATAAGCATCTTTTATTTATAAAACAAGAGGAGAAAAAAATAGCACAAAGTTCTTTGCCATAAAGTATTCATCAAATTTCGTTAAATGCAGTATTAATTCATAAATACACGAGTTCTATGGATCATAATTTAACCATGAAATGATTCATCTCAACTTTTAAATGATATAAAAAATCTTCAAAACACAATTAACAGAGTAACGTGATGTTAATTATAATTTTAACAGTAGAAAAACATGTTAAAAATAATAAATTTAATTTGTTATAATATAAAATTTGTATATATTATAAAAAAATAAAAATATATTACAATATAAAATTTATATGTATTTCAATCTTCAAGTTTTAACTTTAATTTTAACGTATTTTCCCAAAAAAAAAAAAAAAAAAAAAAAAACTCATAATAGCAGTAGATCTCGAAAAGAATGATGAAAGGGTAAAATTTGTAGTTTAAAGAAGGGTCAAATGAGGAGAACAGTATGGAGATTAAATGGGCCCAAAAAGAAAAGGAAAGACAACTACACATAAGCATATAGCAACTGGCACACCATCAGTCTCTGAGAGTCCACAACATCAACATCAACATCAACATCAACATCAACAGCTGAGTCCTCTCAATTCTCTGTTGCCCCCCAAAATATAAAAAATAAAATTAAAATTAAAAAATAAAAAGTACTTCTCTCCAATGTCGCTGTATCAGACCAATCATCCTACGCCACCTCTCCCAGTACCTTTCTGTAAAGCACGGAAACCCCCCAACAATCTTTAGCATCCCTCTCTCTCATCCGTGTTTCTCTCTTCTGTCTTCTCTCTCTCTCGAAAATGAAGCCGTCAACCTCAAGAAAACCCTTTTACCCCCCCAACAGTCTTTAGTATCTCTCTCTCTCTCATCTGTGTCTCTGTCGCGTGTCCAAACCCTAGGAGGAAGGCTTCGCACGCACAACGTTTCAGCTCTTCTTTTTCTTACCATGTGTTTTCATTGTCTGTAATTTCTTCGAATCGAGGGGATCTGAATCGGAGCTCGGGAACCATAGATTCAAGCGTCGTCGTTTCGCCCGTGGGTGAGAGGAGAGAGAGAGGGACAGAGAAATGTACGTGGTGCCTCCGCCGCAGCGCTCCGATCTGGTGTCCTCTGGATCCGCCATGGGTCCCGGCGATTTGAGGGTTTACCAAGCTTGGAAAGGCAACAATGTGAGACGACTCTCCATTTTATTCTACTTTTCGCTTTTACTTATGATTAATTAAGCAAGATTTTGTTTTTTTTGTGCTTTGATTTATTAGCATTCCAATAAGTATCATCCTAGCGACAAAGTAATCGATTTTGCTCCTTTTTTATTGTTTATTTTTATTTTATTTTTGGGGGTATTTGTGTCCCTTCCAATTAAATGCATCTTTGGTCTAATTATTGATTGATTTGAGAAATAATGAGCAGCGGAATTACCCCTGTGAAACTTTGGTTTTTGAATAAGCTAGTTCAATTTCCTGGTAAACTGTTGACGAAGTTTGATAGTTATGCCCCCTTAAGTAAATATTTACTTTGGTGTATTTCTGTAGTCAATTAATTTAAAAATTAAAAATTGCTAAGATTCCCTGTGAAACTTTGGTTTTGGAAGATGTATAGTCAATTTTCTTGTGGAGTTCTATTGAAGGTGATGATACTCATTCCTGGTTCTGTTGAGGTTTTAACACGCCTTGTTATTGTGTTGCAGAAATTCTTTCTTCAAGGAAGGTTTATCTTTGGGCCAGATGTGAGATCTCTGAGCTTGACCTTATTCCTTATTGTTGCTCCCATCACGATTTTCTGCGTCTTTGTTGCCAGAAAACTGATGGATGACTTTGATCATCACTTGGGAATATCGATAATGGTTGTAGCTGTCGTGTTCACAGTTTATGTGAGTTCTTTCCTTTGTTCATTGGCAACCCTTCTCATATATGTTTGATTTGCCTTGGAAATTTATATAGCTTGTAATGAAATGTTGGAAGAAGTGATTTGTTTCTCGGTGCTCGTGGCTTGTGCAATACATCTTTAGTATTGATCTCCACAAAAATAGCTTGATAGTTTTCTGTAGTATAGGACCTTTACACGCTGCTAAGAAATGATTGGGAGGGTACACCTAATGGGTATGCTTGAATAGTGTAGGTAATGTAGTGTGCTGGGCGCCAAATTGACCACATTCTGGTGCTTATTTTTAGTAGGCATGGTAGCTTTTGCATGTGCTTTATTTAATGTTCACATCTGTGCATAAAAACATTGATGTTCCCTCCATAGTTTTAGCTGTGATGTTGGATAGAATATGGACGAAATATAGATAGTATTATTTGTTACTTTATAGCCATTGCTAATGTTATTATGGCTAAGATGGTATGCATGTTTTATTTTCAGGTGTTAGTTCTTCTCCTGCTAACCTCTGGAAGAGACCCTGGTATAATTCCTCCAAATGCTCACCCTCCAGAGCCAGAAGGCTATGATGGGAGTATGGATGTCGGGGCAGGACAAACTCCTCAGTTGCGGTTGCCCCGTATCAAGGAAGTAGAGGTCAACGGAATGACTGTTAAGATCAAGTATTGTGACACTTGTATGCTTTACAGGCCTCCTCGCTGCTCCCACTGTTCAATCTGCAATAACTGTGTGGAACGCTTTGACCACCACTGCCCCTGGGTTGGACAGTGTATAGGGCTGGTATGTACTCTTTTTGTATGATATCATGTTAAGTTGTAGGCCTTCAAATTTATGAATTTTTATGCTCGTGCTATATGTAAGATATTAAAATGATTAAGAAATGGTGTAAGATAAGGTTATTGTCCACGTGCTAGGTATGTCAACCTCTTAGGGAAAGGTTATTGTGGTTATATCTTTGAATGTTGCATTGCAATATGTGGGGGATGTTTCTAATTAGCAGCTGAAGCCTTAATTCTTGAGAACATGATAAAACAATGGTTTACGGACTTCCCTGAGGTGTCTCTTGTATCCTTTTATCTATTCTGGTTCTGTTTTAATGTGAAAAATAAGAATTCTTTTATAGGGAAGAGAATGCAGAATGGTCCAACTTGTTTCAGAGTATAATTGTTTTAAATGCATATGTAATGTTTAAACTTTCTTTCCTTTGCATTGTTTTAACCCGTGCACCCATGTAATATTCTTTTCTTTAATCACAATCCAACTTTGTATTAGTATAGTATCTGTTACTACGAATGTAGACAGAATCTGAACAATCACTATTTGGTTGCAGCGAAATTATAGATTCTTCTTCATGTTTGTCTTCTCAACGACCCTTCTTTGTATATATGTATTTGCATTCTGCTGGGTCTACATTCGGAGGATTATGAGCACAGAAGAGACGACAATCTGGAAAGCAATGATCAAAACTCCAGCATCCATTGTGCTAATAGTTTACACTTTCATATCAATGTGGTTTGTTGGTGGGCTTACTGCTTTCCATTTGTACCTCATCAGCACAAATCAGGTGAGAGACCCTTTTGCTCTGAATTCTGTCCATGCGTTCCTCTCTCTCTCTCTCTCTCTCTCTTAATCTGGAACACGAATTCTCTGTTTATGGAATTTGCTTTTGCAGACTACATATGAGAATTTCCGTTATAGATATGATAGGCGAGCCAACCCTTACAACAAGGGAGTGGTAGATAACTTTAAGGAGATATTCTGCACAAGCACCCCTCCATCCAAAAACAATTTCAGGGCGAAGGTGCCGAGGGAAGCTGGGTTTCCTCCTGCTCGATCTGGGGGTGGAGGTTTTATGAGTCCAAACATGGGAAAAGCTGTGGAGGACATAGAAATGGGCAGGAAAACAGTAGGGGGTGACTTGGGTGCTGGGGTCGATCATTTTGAAGGGCAGCTTAACAACAATGAACGGGTGAATGTAAAGGAAAGTGATTTAGGCGAGGTCTCCCCAGACATAAGAACTACCGTAGATGAAACAACGGACCGTGCTGCAATGCATCCCAGGCGATCCAGCTGGGGAAGAAAGAGTGGAAGCTGGGACATGTCGCCTGAAGTCCTTGCACTTGCAGCTAGAGCGGGAGAACCAAACCGTGTTGGTGGGAGTACCAGTGGTAGTTTTACAACGGAGGGTCAACAAGCATAACCGAAACACGGAAGACCGTGGGAACACGTCGGGGATCTAATTGGGGGGGAATATGGAGTGGCTCTAAAGTTAGCCATCTGTACTTTGTTCATTCAACTCTCGCATTGATATTCTGAGCAATGTGGGATTAACTTTTTCTTTGGATGGATGTTTGTAAGTTTGGTTTAGCCAATGTGCTTTTTTAGGAAGGAAATGGTGTGTTTGTATGAGTGAGCTTTTTCTTCAGCCTTGCATTTTTTTTTTAATTGCTGTTGTGGAATTAGTTAGCGTCTAATTGTCTTGCAATTGTGGAATTAGATCTCCCTCTCCTGTGCTTCCTTCTGGGGACTGCCATGTGCAAGCATATATAAAAATAGTATAATTTATACACACATATTAGTAAGTGTGAATGTTGGCACCGCAGCGCTTTCGACCGAAACTCAAGAAGGTGCTCCCCCCCTCTCTTTTTTTTTTCTTTTTTTTTTTTTTGTTTTTGATGTAAGTGGTTTCTTCTTTTTTTTTTTTTCTCATAAACCTTTATTTTAAATAGGTCCTATTTCAATATGGTTCCTTTATTCTTATAATTTTTTCTTCCAAATTTATCTATACTACAATATTTTTTGGGTTATTTACTTTGTTATACTTGTATTTTAGATTTATTCGAAGATCATACCATTGGTTTTGGATTTTGATCGAATTTATACTTTTAGATTAGATTTAATATATAAATTTATATTTTTTTCAATAAATATTTAAATTTGATTTAATAAATTATTCAAAATACCTTTAAATTGAAAAATAAGCGAACTTTTCAAATTTAAGAAAATGTTATGGTAAGTTTTTAATTTAAAAAATGTATAAAATACTCTCAAATTTGTGCTTTTGTTTTTTTTTTTTTTTAAGTTTTAATTTTTCTCCATTTTATTTGAGGATAGTTTGTTTATTTTAAAGGTCAAAATAAACTATTGATTGAAGTAATAAATAAATTTATGTATTAAATTTAATCTAAAAGCATACATTCGATATATTAAAAATTAAAGATATAAGTTTTGAATTAATTTAAAATAAAGAGTATAAAAAGATAAATATCTTTTTTTTTTAACTCTACTTAATATATTAGTAGTGTTCTTTATAAATTTCTTTTTAATTGATTTATCCATTAAAATAAATTTTCTCAAATTGAAACTATTAAAACTTTATTAAGCAACTCCGTCGTCTTTTTCTAATTTGTCTACGTTGAATTAATTTTGTTAGAATGTGTCATTTCAAGTGGCTCTCCTCATTAGTTATGTTTTTAAAATATGTCTCTACTTAAATATTTTTCGTCTATTGTTAAGTTTATGATTAATAATTTGAATAAATTTCTTATTTAATTGCTCCACTAAAATAAAATAGGTCTTGTGTCCCCACTTAAACTTTATTTTACACAACTCTCTCAATTCATTTTCTAATCAACGTCATACTACCTTTTCTCTAATTTACTTTCATTGAAGTAATTTTCTCAAGCGTATTCCTACTTAAACATTTTTTTTTCACATAGTCATTTCAACTATTATGTTTTACATGTATACATCAGAGTGATCTTCTATTAATTAATTTTCTCAGTAGTTTTTTTTCCCCTCAAATATTCTTTAATTGTCTCTACACATATAATATTATGCCAAAGACGTTTTGGCTGATGCTGCATTTTGATCCGTGATAAGCAAAACTTCAAAACCTGCTAAATTGCTTACACGTGCATCACACGTGACTCACAAGTATAACATAATAAATATAAATATAGAATCACGCGAGACTATTCTTTACCAGTTCCAGCTGACACGTGGATCATATTTCTGACAATTTCTTTTTTCTTTTAAAGCCCAAAACAATTGAAGAAAATATACATATGATTCTGTGATTATCACGTCAGCGGTTGAGAGGCCAACGTTAACAAAAGAAACATGGTGATTCAGGAGGTGCTGAGCAATCCTATTTAATTTTGGGCTTATAATATTGCTTCTAACAAAATAATAGTACCTATTTTAAAAAATATACTATATATTAAATTAAAGTTTATAATTTTATAAGCAATGAAGTCATAAACCATAAAAGGTAAAATAAAAAAGTTTTATCTAAAAGTGTTATCCTATTTTTCATACAAGTGGAGTTTCATTCCCGTTCGATAGGGGAATGCTACGGTCAATAATGGTGGGCGCGACGTCAATCAAGATGGAGACCCGCTCAAATTTTATTTTATTTTTAAACTTTTAGAAGTGGGAATATATATATAAGTTTATATTTGAATTTTACACCTTCAAATGCAAGGAAGTGTAATTTATTAAAGACTGCGAAATCAATTATTCTCCAAAACGACAGGCGGCGTTCATTCTCAACAGCCACGAGGGAAACGGTAGGCCGAGTTCATTGTAAACAACCACAACTGACTCGAAAAATTGTCAACACGGAGAGAGAAAATAGGTTAATCATCGGAATGGTTTTCTAAACTTTATCATCAATCTCGTATTAGTCCTAAATCAAACTTATTTTAGTTCATGACTTTCAAACCATACCAAACTTAATCCTTGATCTTTGAATTTGTTTTAATTTTAGTCCTTTTTATCAATTAGGTGTAAAAAAAATAATGATAAAAAATAGTTTGTCAATAGAACACGTAATATGCATATGATTATGCCGTATTTGGTTCTTGTTAGCACTCAATTGACGAAAAAAACTAAAATTGAAACAAATTAATAGATCAAGGACTAAGTTTGAAAGGTTTAAAAGTCGAAAACTAAAGCGAGATTGACAGTGAAAATCGGGGATCACTTCGGCATTACCCTGAAGAAAAACAGTTAAAAGACGTGAATACAAGAGAGATGGGAGTGCTCGAACAAACGACAGGAAAGCTCGTTGTCGTTTCTTTTTTGTGACTGGTATGGAGGGACCAAACTTCCAAAACATGGGGTCATGGAGTAAATAACTCGGCCAGAACCCATAATGAAGGTAATAACGACTTAACGGGAAGACTGAGCAATCAATCCTCTAAGGATTGAGAAGGAAAATTTTCGCGAGTGGAAAAAGAAAAATAAGAAAATTGGGTTATTATTTCCCTTTCAATTTTTGATTTCACTTGTTGCTTTCACATCTACACAAGATAGAAAGAAAATTAAAACTTTGCTATTTTAAGTCAAAGAGTTAATCGAGAGTAGTGGGGAGTGTTTACATCCTTTTTTTTTGGGGTTGAAAAAGGGTTCTTTCTAATGTTGCCATTAATTTTTTTTTTTAATTTAAAAAGAATACAAGAAACGTTAATGTCAGATGCCCAAGTTGTCAAAAGAAAATTTAAGTTCTCCTATTTTAAAAAAAAAAAAAAGGGAAAAAAAAAGAAAAAGTCAAAGTGTGGGAGGTAACTGTCTAGTCAACGAATTTCCCAGAGTAGAGTAGAGTAGAGCAGACAAAAGAGAAAAGCTAGCTTTGTTGTAACCCGGTCCGATCTTATCTCACAAATACCGTTCTACCTTCCCAAAACGTTTTAAAAAACAAAAATAATTGATAAAGGTTTTAGAAGAAGAAAAACCAAACGGGTCCTAATTTCAAAATCCTTGTTGCTAGAAAACTGTGCTGTGTTGGGAAAGACTGAGTTACAAAACCTGTTATTAAATCTTATTTTCCCACAAGGGCGTTGAAAACATTAAATGTAACGTATAAAATTTGCAATTAAATGAAGAGATGACATAGGGAATAAAAAAATAATTCAATTTACAGGGTCATCGTATCTTCTCATTTCTAAAGCTCAAAGCTTTATTTTGCCATTCTTTTGTTTATCTTCTATATTTTCATTTGACACAGTAGCCTTCAACCTCCTCTTTTGTTGTCCTTCGCTGAAAGGAAAAAAAAAAAAAAATTTACAGTTTGGTGCTTCTCTCTAAAGCCTTCTAAACCAATGTAGGCTTTTGAAAATCTGGTGAACACAGGTGAGTTTTTTCCTATACTTTTCTGCAGTTCAAGTACATGGTTTTTTTTTCCTTCTTCTAATCCTGTCCAATAAGATTATTTATTTGACAATATTACACTTTCCAAGCTGTTCTAGTCCTTTTGGCCCCTTAGTATTATGGGTTGATTTTAGTTTTTGAAATGGTTATTGTTTTGGGTTTGTTGAATAGACAGAGATAAAGATATGTATAAGAATCAACTGCAAGAGCTAGCACAGAGAAGCTGTTTCAATCTTCCTTCATATGCTTGCATAAGAGAAGGCCCAGATCATGCACCAAGATTCAAAGCTTCGGTTAACTTCAATGGAGAGATCTTTGAGTGTCCAAATTATTGCACCACACTTAGACAAGCTGAGCATGCAGCTGCTGAAGTTGCCCTCAATGTTCTCTCCTCTAGGGGACCTTCTAGGTCCTTAACTGCAAGAGTTCTTGTGAGTCAATTGTATAAACTTTCTTTGGCTAATAACAATTAAAGCTCAGACATTTATCCTCTTTTGTTTTCTTTGTTGTTCCATTTTTGGTTCAAGGATGAGACTGGAATTTACAAGAATCTCCTCCAAGAGACAGCTCACAGGGCAGGTCTAAGGCTTCCAGTGTACACCACAGTAAGATCAGGACCTGGGCATGTCCCAACTTTCACTTGTACTGTGGAGCTTGCTGGGATGAACTTCACAGGTGAGTCAGCCAAAACCAAGAAGCAAGCTGAGAAGAATGCTGCTATTGCTGCTTGGTCTGCCTTGAACAAAAGTAGGTACTTTTAAATTTTTTTTTTTTGGGGTTAAATTGTTTTGTGATTGTACTTGAAGCGTGATCTGATAAACACATTCTTTTTTTTTTTTGGTTTACATGTAGTGCCTAGATTGGGTTCATTGACAACAAACAAAGTGGACTCCAATGAAGACCAAGAGCAGGCAAATGTGACAAGAGTCCTCTCAAGGTCTAGACCAAAAGACCATGTTAGGAGGAAGGATCAAAATTATCCACCAAAGAGAATCTTCAAAAGTACTCATCATAGAGACAATAATAATGATAATAAGAAAAACAATATTCCTGATGAAAGATGGAAGCTCATGGATTTGCTTATGGATTTGGGTCAAGAAAGTTCACTGCAAAAACACATCAACTCTTTTGCATCTCTTCTCCCTCCACCTCAGCCTAGAACTGCTTCAAAGATCTTACCACCATCACCATCACCATCACCACCAACAGCAACTTTAAGGTCTCATTGTTCTGCATACTCACCAAATAGGCCAATTCCAGTACAAGTTAGAAACAGATCTTCAAACATTGTTCCAGCCAACTTGGATCAAATTCAGGACCATCAAAAGGATAAGGAAGAATGGCATGAAAAAGGAGGTCTTGTTTATGATGCAAGTTCTACATATAACACAGGAAAGCTTCCAACTTTTGGAGCATCTCTAATGGCATCACCATCACCATCACCATCATCATCATCATCATCATCAGAGATTAAGTTGCTTAATCAGAATAATATTCCAAGAGCAATGTACACTGGACACTCTCATTATCCACACAGGATTGCCCCGGCTGTTCAGATCAGATCAGTGATCCCAGTATGTGCAGCACCACCACCATCAACAACAACAACAACTAAAGAAACTTCAAAGTCAGTCTCCAATGATTCTTCATCCACTTCATCTATTATGGTGTCCACACAGCCAGGAGGAGGAGAACTCTCATCAGCTACGTCCAGGTTCGGCAAGCTACAATTATGAGGATTGAAGGGTGAAAAAAAAAAACAACAATGTGATTATCTAAAGCAAACCCCAGAATAAAAATTTGCTTAAAGGTTCTTTCTTTTTTTTTTTTTTTTTGAGAAGTTTGCTTTGCTTAAAGATTTTTTTTTTTGTTTTACTTAATGGGGTGTTCTCCAAACTTATATTTAAGGTACCCAAAGAGGATTAGTATAGAAAGTAGGAGGGCTATAGATACCATGGTTTTGCCTCATGGGATCTGTGGTGGAATTTTATAAAAGAAGAATAGGAGTTCTGTATAATTTCAAACTTTGACATGTACTTACTTCAGGGTGGAGGAGGGGTAATAAATGAGATGCTGAGGAGTTGTTAGCAGAAGATAAGTGAGGGAGAGATAAAAGAAATCAAAATAATCTTGCCCGGCTTTGAATTGTCAAATTTTCAGTTTTACGTATAATCTTTTTATTTAATTATATTTGTAATCAATTTAATGTTCATAGACACATACTAAAATACAAATTAGTAAAAAAATTAAAAGAAAAAAAAGGAAGAGAGAGAGAGAGATGAGGTGTGTGGGGGTAGATAAAGGTAGCATTCAAGGGAGAGAGTGAAGAGGGAGGAGCAGACAATTGTAGTGATGAACGAATTGCAAATTAATTACTCAGTCAGCAACCTTCAATGGTCCTGACTTCCACCATTTAATGCCTTCCCTTCCCTTCCCTTCCCTCCTTTCCTTGTCCTCTTTGTCTCCTATTGATTCGTTCTCTTTTACTCTATTTTATATTTTTCATTCAAAAATTTCCTTTGTTTTTAAACTATTTATTATTCTAGCTGATCTGGAATATTAAAAACTGCTAATACATATTAAAGTTTATAGTGTATTTAAAAACGTAGTTAAAATTAAAAATAAACTAAAAATATTAATTTAAAAATTATATTATATAAGGGTTTTATTTTTTTTTTATTGCAAACTGTTTGTTAGTTACAATTGAGATATTATACATGGGCTTAGTCTGAGTACTTTTTTAGATTTTTGTTATCTGACAATTTTATTTTATATGTATCACTTTATTTACCAAAAAAAATACGCAACCTACTTGAACAATAAGTAAAAAAAATTACAATACATGTTTAAATTATTGTTATGAAATTAAAATCTAACATAATATTTAAAATATTTTAAAAATGTCCTTAATGAGGTAGTAATTATCTTAATAATATTACATATTATACTATATAATTACATATAAATAATTTTAATGATATAATTATAAAATATTTGTAAAATTTTAAAATTTTTACAAATTAAAATTATATTTTAATTCAATAAAAATAATTAGTTCAATTCTCCCATTAACATAATAATAAAAAAAAGGTAACCATTATGACGAGGGAACCGCCGGTTGGTAAAAGGGCCGTTGCTAAAGGCTTTAGGGCACGCCGTGGCCCGTTTTGGGACCATGGAAAAAGTTATTGGGCCTAGTAGGAAGCCCACGAAACGAGGGCATTAAAAGTCAACGTACGACGTAGCACGCTAGAGATGTTGACGGTTAACGTGTGTCGTGTGGCAGTGGTGGTCAATTGATCAGAGCAGCCTTGGAGGTAGGGCCGACGTCAGTCTTTGTGGGCAACCGCGGACGACGGTGTCCGTAAATTTTGCGGCAATAAGAAGAATACACTCAAAAAAAAGGGGGAAAAAAAATTTATACACGAGTAAATTATGTTGTTGTCTCTCGAATCTTGAATTATTCAGTTTTTTTTTTTTAATATTTTTGAACTTGTAATCTTAGCAAAACACACCATAAACTTTAAAATTATTAACATTTGAGTTGTAATAGTTACTTTTAATCTGCGCTAAGTAATATTTTTATGTGTTAAGCTTCAATTTTTTTCTTAAAATAATAAACTTTACACTTAAAAAAAAAAAATTTACAAGCAAATCTTAGGACTAAAATTATCTATGTCTTTTAACACTCATTAACTATTGAACCTCAAGGATTTTAAAATTCACGATGTATTTGGCTAAGATTAAAAGTTCAAGATACATTATGAAAAAACGAATAAATTAAGGTGTGGCGATGCAATTTACTTTTTATATACTTATGATGGCACTAGGTTTAAGTTATTTATTTTATTTTATATATCACAGTTATGTTGGACTTCTAATACTTAGAGAATTACAATAGTTAAGATGATGTCTTTATAATTTACTTGTGATTATTAATGATATGGCAATGACATAATAAAAAGAACAATAAAAACCAATATTATCTTCATAATTAAGTGCCATAAAAGTTTGATCCCTCTTTTTATATATTCACACAATTATTTTATTTTTAGGCTGTTTGTTTATATTTGTTTATTGAAATGGCCCCTTTAATTTAGTACCTTAGATTTGGACCAAGAAAACGGTAGATTTGTAATTAAGAGAGGCCCATGGAAGTTATTGTGGCTTTTAGAAGGAGAGTCCAACAAAATTTTTGGAGGATCTTTTTCAAGATGGTGGTTACTTCTTTTGAGTTAATATTGTTCCTTTCATAAAATAAAAGGGAAAAAGAGTTAACTAATTGCTTCAACAAAATCTCCATCTTTGTTCCATTGCTTGACTAGATCCAAAACCAAAAGGGTTTTATACGTATCTTAATTAATCAATAAAAAAAGTGTATTTTGCTTAGTACATTTTATAATCACCAAAAAAAAAAAAAAATAATCAAAACTTGTGTGAAACATTTCATTTCTTTTCCTCCTTTGTTGGCTTAACTAACATTGTTCAAAGCTTTCACTTCGTGTACATAGTAGTGGAGAGATTTTCAAGCTAAGGATTATGAAATTCGAGAATGATATTACTCATGCTTTGCAGGATATAAATTACACATTCAATATAGAAATGAAGGGGGGAAAAAGAATTGTGACGATAAATAATATTCCACCTGAAAAACATGCGTATTTTTTTCCCCCTTTTTAAGAACCCGACGAATAGAACAAATTCACAGGATGATGTTGTTCCTCTTGCCTTTAAAAACGTGACAAATGACAAAAACTCAAGCACGTTTAGACATATTAAGGGAGCTAGTTGTGACTATACTTTGCTAATATGTCCCCATCATTAGCTTATTTTGGCTTCCATGAGTCCAATTCGTTCATCTTTCTTTGCTGCCCCTTTCCTTTCCTTCTTTGTTCTTTCTCTTAATTTCACCACCGTACAACTAGGATATTCTAATACAGCTTAATTAGTTTCATCTTCTTAGATATCATCTTGTCAAGCTTTTGTTCTTAATTAATATATGCACACAGAAATTAGTGTATATTGGATGAGGGTGTGTGTGTGTTTGGTGAGAAGAATAATAATCCTGCTTTGCTCGGGATGAGTCTCTTGTGCAACAAATTACAAACAAACGCAATAAGATAAGTGTGTTACAATTATATATATATATATATATATGTTTACTTGTTTTAATAGTTATCCTTCTAATAGTTACAACTCTAATAAAGATATATTTTAACCATAATTAATGATATGGTATGGTAAAAATTCAGTTTCATTAATTATCATAAATTTTTTTGTCAATTATCCGACTCATTATGATCATTTTATTTACATCACACGGTTAATAATAACAATAATTATTAAAAACAAAACTATTGAAACTATATAGATATATGTATGTGTGTGTGTATTATATATCTCAATCGTATAAATATGTTACAACATGCTTAAGGGCTCTCCTTATATGAGACTATATGCCATCTTCCCAACATTTTTATTTTCTGCCATCTCTATAAGCTTTTTTCATGATGTTTTTATTTTCTATTCAACTTAATAAGAAAGAATATTATTTATCCTGGAATTTGGAATTTTAACCTCCTTGTACATTCTGTTAAAGTCTGAGAATAACACCAAGATAATTGCCGATTGCCCATGATGTACGTGCGTGCGTCTATATAACAACACGTGTCATATAATTGAATGACAAACTTCCGAGTGAATGAACTTTTAACGATCAATCAAGGGAACTCAGATATAGTTAATTCAAAAAAAAAAAAAATACAAATACCTCATCTGTGGAATTATATTTGTACATTTATATCAGCACCATGTGGAATTATAAATTAAACTATTCAGCCCCATCATTCCCGCCTAAAGCTGCATTTATCCGACATAAATATGATATGTAGCGTAAAAAATAATTAATTAGTTTCTAGTAACACGAATTTTATTTTTTTAGAATTTTGACATTTCTCAATATATGTATATGTCACTTCTTTAATTATTAAATATATGATGGAATTCGGAGTTTCATGATATATATGTGTGTGTATATATATATATCTAACTAAATATATAATTCTACTTATTTATATCTTCAAACTCATGAACAGATCATAGGAGAAAAGGTGAGACGCCAAAGGACGTGACATTTTGGTGCTCGACGCATCAAAAAAACTATTTCAAGGCAACACTTGTCAATAATTTGAACCAAAAAAAATAAATTTTATACTTGATAAAACTACTGAAATGTCAATGAGTACTTGTGTCATTGCTTCATTGAGAATTTTACTATCAAAACCAGAGATGCCTTTGAAAAACATTTCTCATGTAAATATTATTCAACTCATGAACTAAGAATATATAGGATGTAGCTAGCAGGTAAGAGATAAGTGGCGGTAGAGAAATAGATAGAAGGAAACTTCCAAGGTCACTACAAAATGTGGATGCATGATTGAGCCAGCTACATCTATATACATACATAAATACACACACACACATATAATATTTTAACTTCTCAGTGCTGTATTTATGCCTTCTCTGTGACGCCCTGGGAGGGGTCAGTAGTTTTAGGTAAATAAAATGAAAATTAGAGTAAATAGACAGAAAAGTAAATAAAAATATATCAAAAATAAATAAATTAAGTAGATTTCTTATTTAAAATAAATATCATCAGAAATAAATGATATCATCGGCAGTCACCATCACGTGAATGCCACAAAGGTGGGGTCGAGATCTCATTCACATTCACCATCATGTGGAAGCTAGCCACGAAGGTGGGTAGATAAATAAAATACAAATAACATCAATAATAATAATAATAATACAAAAATACTGAAAATCGTCTTTGAAATAGATGACGCGGTGGGGCTCACAAAGACGAAAGTGACATCAACAGTGACATTGGAACTAGTCGTATAGCACACGTGTCATACACAGTTACATAGAAAATACCATTTCAATCCCAAGAGCCAAGTTCCAATCCTGGGACCTTCATTCCTCTTTAAAAACCTGGAAGGGGATATTTAAAAATAGGAAAAACGTGAGCGAAAGGCTCAGCATGATAATTATTTAAAAACAAGTTATTTTAAAATATCATTCACAAATCATATTTACTAAGAACAAGTCTCAAAATTTATTTATAAAGATTAATAAATACTTACTTGAACAAATCTTTGATAAAATATCACCGTAGGGGTTTTGAAAATCCAAAATAAATATCAAAATACAATTCTTCAAAAAATCAATGGTAGAAATCATTATTAAAAGGAAACATTTAAGAGATGGACTTGGCCAAAACAATTTAAAAAGGGCTACCAAAGGAAGGGATGAAAATATCCTACCTCATTTGAAATTCAATAACGTAAGCTCCAAATAAAATCCAATGTATGCTCCATATACATTTAAAACCTTGAAAACTGCATTTAAAATCATAAATTACTTTCAACAAATATCATTTTGTTAGTTTAATTATCAATGTGCCCTTTTGACTCAAAATAATCATGGTACAAAATTATAACCCTTTTTGAAACATTTTGGAATCATTAAACATTAAAAACTAGATAAAAAACACAATTTTTCAAGTCTACAATCGGCCTGCCTAACATCCTGGTTCAGCCTACCGAACTGCACAATTTGGCCTGTCGAAAAACTAAGTCTGGTCGGCCGAACTTTTCCAGGTTCGATCTGCCGGTCGGATGAATTTGGCCTGCCGAAGATCAAGTTTGGCCTGCCGAACTGGCAAAATCAGGAGATCCGAGACTTCGAGTCTCGACCTCCCTAAGCTCCAAATCTCAAATTAAACCTGTTTTCCAATTCCTAGATCATGAAAATCATATAAAAAGCATAAGAAATCATAATAGAACAAGTTTGAACAATTTTCTTCAAATTTAAACTCAATTTCACATTAGATTTGAAAATACAAGAAAAATGCAAAAATTTGATTAAACTAATTTTTGTTCAAATAAAGTTTAGATTCATAGCAAAATAAGTCTTATAAGCTTAGATTAAACATTATCTAAGCTCATTGAAGCTCGGATTGCAAAATGCATAAAAATTCAAAACGAAAATCAAAATCTTGGAGAGAGAAAGGGCTAACCTCAAATCAATGTTTTTGAATAGGATTTTTCGCTTGAATCACTGTCTCTTAACTTCAAATCAATGAGTTTAAAGCTTGAGAATGAAATTTTGCAAAGAAAATGGGATAGAAAGAGAGACGGGAATGAGAGAAAGAGAGAGACGAGAGAGAGAGGGGCTGAGCGTGAAAATGAAAAGAAAAAGCAAAGGGAAAAAGAAAAAAAAAAGAAAAAGAAAAGAAAAGCTCCAAGGGCATTTTTGTAAATAAGGAAAAAATGTGAAATAAAAATGTCATTTGATATTTTAAAATTAAAAATCAAATTTTAAATATAACAAATATAATAAAATCTTCAAATAACTAAAATTAACGACAAAAATTTACATGGACACACTTAATAATTAAGCTTAATATAATAAATTCTACTTCAAAAATTCGTGGGGTTACATTCTCTCCCCATCATTTTTATTAAGGAATGTGGAATTTTGTCCAAGACACATAAGCCCGCCGTGTTTACACATCATGCATATGTATCTTTCACCCACACAATCCGATGCTTTTTCCCATTTTTAGGGTATTATTTTGATTATTTTTAAAAATTAACTAATATGGTTTTGTTGATTTGAGAGCTGGAACAACGGCCAATTCCATTCCATCCACTCTCAATCTTAGGCAAACCTTATTCGCAAAACGGCCTCACGTTATAAGTGCACTACCAATTCAAAATTTTTTTTTTTTTTGGGAAAAATACCAGTATTCTGAGCTCAACTCTTCATTTATTGTTTAATTAGTAAATATATATATATATATATATATATATATATATATATATATATTAAGAAAGACAATGGAATTGACGTGCAAGAAGTTTTTTAATGTGAAATTGACATCCGATAGTAAAAATGTCTCTTCCTGTAGTAAATTTTGCGTGAGTTTTATTTTTATTTTTAGAAAATGTCTCAACTTTTGGATAAAATACAAAAAAAAGGATTTTTATCTGTAATACTTAATTCTGAACATTAGATTTCCATTGAGTTTGCATACATAATGTTTGATCCCAATATATTTTTTCAGTTGATCTTAGGTTGAGAATGTACTATATATGCATATATTAAAAGAAATCTTACAAGTACCTTGGTAAAAAAAAAAATCGTAATCATTATCCTTCAAGTGATGATCCAATTAGTGATTACCTTAATTAACTGTGAGTTAATCTCAGAATTTTGCATCGGTTTAGCGTTTGAAACAGTTTTCTTTAATGATTTAAGTCGTTTTCTTGGTTTAAAATTTTGTAAAAAAAATTATAGCAAAATTAATTAAAATTATAAAAAAAAGGTTGGAACGGTTTTCGTGGAAGTGTCCTTGAATTTGCCGATGAGAAGATTCCTAACAAACATGGAAGTGCCCTTCAATGCTGTAGCAGTGACGTGCAATAATTTATTTTCTCCGACACGTTGGAGCCAGCGAAGGAGCTGGCCATGACTCGATCACACCAATTTTGCATTCCAGCTTTTTTTTTTTTTTATAATTAGGGAAATATTCGATTGGATATTCGTTTCCCGTTCTTCCAGAAGGACTAAACTATTTTTAAATCACCGGAAATCTATACAATATAAAATAACAAAGCAAAATAAAAGGCAAAAGGTAAAAGCCGACCTCCACCTTCCACACAAATCTCGTTCCCTATATATCGCCAACCTATTTTCCATGTCTTAGTTGGCTCGTCCGCATATTGACTGCTTTGATTTACAATTATTAAGACAGAAAAATTTTGGGATATGATATTGAAAATGTCGCCTTATAGTTACGCGTTATTTGAGCTGTTAAATTATATTAAAACTTAGAAAAATATACAATTTTTGTTTTAAAAAAAGTCAATTTGAAGTCAATATGTATGTTTCTAGAATTATACATTGATAAGTTGTGTGAGAGAGTGGTTTAACATAAAATTTCACGGTTTAAACAAAATTTGATATAATATTTTTTCTCTCAAAATTTAAACTTCAAATTAATTTTGATTCAAACCCTTAATTTAAACCATACTTTTAGGTAGCTTATAAGATAAATGATTTAAAAAAATATTGCAAGATAAATCCAATGACGTAGGTAGAGGGTGTTGTTTAAGCGCGTGAATATGTTGTATGATTTGAGGATAAGACTTACAAGTTTGATCTAACGAGGATAGAACAAAAGTACAAAGCGCCCGCACAAATCCTAGCTAGTTTTGGGAAGTACTCGATCCTATTTAATTAGGAGAAAAAAATTAATCATCGTTAGCTCTGTCTCCCCGTTAGATTTTGACGGAACAAGAATATCCAGAAAGACGGCGTGAAGACGAGAGTAGCAGGAATATCCAAAAGCATATATATATTTTCTCTAAAATAAAAACGTCCCTAAATAAAGAAAAGGAAAAGGAAAAGGATCCCAATTCCAAAAAATAATATTCTAAGTGCTAAACTCAGATCCTTTCCTCTGTTTTTCCTTCTCCTTAAATAGCCTCTCAATCTAATCTCCCACCACCACATGCCACATTGTCATCTTCTTCATCTTCAATCCCTTCTTTCTTTGAGAGACATTTATCAGTAAAAAATAAAAAATAAAAAATATTATTATTATGGCTCTCAAAGCCGTCCATGTTTCCGACGTCCCTAACCTCGACCATGTCCCTGAGAACGCCTCTCTTTCCCTCTACTCCACCCGGGTTCCCAAAGGTACAATTTTTTTATATTTATATAAATTTTTTGTTGAATTTGTTTTGTTTAAGGTTTTAAATTTAATGTTTTTTGGAATGTAATGAATTAATGTAGGAGTAGAACTGGGGAGGAGTAGCAGAAATCCGAGGTTGATGGTGATAGGGCACAGAGGGAATGGGATGAACGTGTTGCAGTCGTCTGATAAGAGAATGAGAAACATCAAGGAGAACTCCATCGCCTCCTTCAACGCCGCCGCCGCCTTTCCCCTTGACTTTGTCGAATTCGACGTTCAGGTTAGTTTCTACACCGCCGATATTGTTCCGAATTCCTCGGAAACCTTTTCATTCTTGCACGCCATTGATTTTCCGACGAGGTACGCTCGCCGCGTACGGTTGGTGTCTTTTTTTCCCTGTCGTTATTTGATCTGTTTTGTGGCCCCACCACCAGCTGTTTACCTTCATAAATAGGGTGTTTTTAGTAATTTTACATTAGTTTTCTTACTTGTTTTATTAAACCCCAAGAAAAGAGAGAAATTTATTTCTTTTTTTTTTTCTAATGAATTTATGTAACTTTTTTTTCCTGCCATCTTGAGAAGGTTACTGATATGATTTATTTTCCTTTTGTCTTTCCTCTCCCTGTCCTGTTTGGATGGTGGAATTTTTTTTAAAACGTTTTTGCAAATTGCGTTAAAAAAAGAAAAAAAAAAAGGGATTTTCCGATTTTGTGGTGATGGAGGAGGAAAAAAATCACCGGAAAAGTGAAAACCAATAAACGTTTTTGTAATTGTAGGTGACCAAGGACGATTACCCTGTCATATTCCATGACGACTTCATCCTCTCCAGAGATAATCAGGCAAGATCCCACTTAGAACTAATCTTATTTTTACTTGATTTTCTTTGACGTAGATTTTCTCTGACACTTTGCCTATTATTTTTGTGAAAATAATTTAGTTATGTACTTGTGATACAGGGGACTGTGTTTGAGAAGAGGATTACAGAACTGCGTCTATCGGAGTTCCTGTGTTATGGCCCTCAAAGAGAGGCAGGGAAAGAGGGAAATTCCTTGCTTAGGAAGACCAAAGATGGCAAGATTGTGGAGTGGAATGTTGAAACTGATGACTTCCTCTGTACACTCCAAGAAGCCTTCCTTAGTGTTAAACCTTCCTTGGGTTTCAATGTTGAGTTGAAATTTGATGACCACATTGTCTATGAACAAGACTATCTCATCCATGTCCTTCAAGTCGTCTTACAGGTGCCAATTCCCTTAGAATTTACTCACTTTATTTATTGTGTTTATTATTCATATATGATTTTGATGTAATTTTTTTTTTTTTTTGTTTGACATAATTAGTTTGTCTAATGGGCAAACTTTGTGTTGGAATAGGTGGTGTTTGGTTATGCCAAGGAGAGACCGATAATCTTCTCAACCTTCCATCCTGATGCAGCCTTGCTTGTTCGAAAATTGCAGGACAAATATCCTGTAAGCATATACATTCATGATTCAATTCAACAAATATTTTATTGGATTACTTCTACTAAAACTAACTATTTGTTGCTGAAATATTTTATATGGCAGGTGTACTTTTTGACAAATGGTGGAACAGATATTTTCTATGATGTAAGGAGGAATTCCTTGGAGGAAGCTATAAAGGTGTGCTTGGAAGGTGGTCTTCAAGGAATAGTCTCTGAGGTTAAAGGTGTTTTCAGAAATCCAGCAGCTGTTACCAAAATCAAAGACGCTAAACTTTCCCTCCTTACATATGGCAAATTGAAGTAAGTCTCTTAATTGATTTCCAAATTCCAATTCCTGAACATAACTCTTAGCTACTTTAAGAAAACATGTTGAACACCAATCTGACACTCTCTGGGTTTTCTCGTAACTTGGTACCTAACTTAGCTTATTTCAGTAAAATGTCATGAAGAAAAATCCATAGAATTATAATCCGCTACAGCTTATTTCATAAAATTTCATGAAGAAAAATCAATGGAATTATAATCTGCTACTCAAAAAATTGTAAGATCCAGTCTAATCTGTAGTGTACCTTTTAGACCGAGTCTCATTGTTATGTTAGCATAGGATTATAACCCTGTGTGGTTAAATGGGATTGCTCCATCATGAAAAGGGATGTCAAAATATTAATGAGTTCCATACAAGAAAAATTATTACCCTTGATAAGTTCAAATCATTTACCTCTGAAAAGTTGAGTTTAAATTCTTGATTTTCTTATACGTAATTTTGAATGTGCAGTAATGTAGCTGAAGCGGTTTACATGCAACATTTGATGGGAATAGATGGAGTGATAGTTGATCTTGTCAAAGAAATTACAGAGGCAGTTTCTGATTTGTTAGAGCCAGAAGAAGATGAAGAGGCCACGGTGGAGCTAAAATCAAAGCCCAAGTTTACACAGCAGGAGCTTTCCTTTCTGTTGAAACTCATTCCTGAATTGATACAGCTTTGATACTAATCATTTTACATTTTAGTATGATTGTACAAAGTACACTAAAGAGCCTGATTTTTTACCCTCCCCCTTTTTTGTCTTTTATTTTCTTGTGTTTTTCCTCCACCCAAAGTGGCCATACTTACACTGCTGTACAAAATTTTGAGTTCTTCAAAGAGAGAGAAGGAAAATAGATATATAAATATTCCTCATCAGAAGTTTATGCAGCAAGTGTGCTTTGCTTCATGCTAGTCTCTAGAAATTTCAATCTACAACGTTGGCATCGTTCTTTTCCTCAGGATTCGGGCATACTTGACTCTCTTATTAACAATTCTTCTCTCAACCAAAAAAAAGGGGGAGAGAGTGAGAAAAGGTTGACACTTCAAAAGGAGCGGAAACATCTAGGAAACAACAAATGCAAAGTAAACATTAAATTCAAAAAAAAAAAAAAACGACAATAACGTAAAAAGACTTAAACTAAGATACGACAACATTCATAAAAAACGACAAATTGAGCAAGCGAGAAATGTCTTATAAACGACGAAGAATGGAAAGGGAGAAACATGACAAACGCCAAAAAAAAAATAATAATAAAATAAAATAAATAAAAAGTCGACAAACGACAGAGTTCGGAGAAGCACACTGAATAAAACATGACAGTAGTTAAAGCTAAAGAAACGACAGCAAATATTTAGTACGACAGATTCTAGGGAAATTGAAATGCATCTAATTTGATAAGCGAAGATAATTGTTATTAACTCAACCACTGATGTCGGCTTTGATTAGACAGGCACAGGAGAAACTAAGGTGAAATAAATACCATATGACCAGCATAAGCACGCCATTTTTTTGGCCCTCTTCACTTTTTCGTAATTGAAATTATTTTGATTTCAGTCTTTTTATGATTTCCCCAATAAATCGACATTGACATTTGAAACAAATATTTATCAGCACTCGGCAGCATGTGAGAAACCACAAGAAAAAACGACATCAGGTTAATAAACGACGACAACATAAAAAACGGCATCAATGTCTAACAACGACGTAAACTTAACACAAATATCAAATTTTTTTTATGAACATAAAGGTGTAGACTGTAGATAGACATTTGACATTGAGTAGAAACGACGATAACATTGAAAAACTAGATTATCAATTTTAGACCAACGATAAACTTAATAATGAGCTAAACATTGGAAAATGAGGATCAGTTGGTAAAGAACTAGGAAGGAAAACGACAATATTTTGAAAAATGGAAAGGGATGAAACAGGACAAACGACAAAATAATGGTCAAATGAAAGAGTTCAGAAAAAGACACTGATAAGGCAAGACAGTAGTTAATTCCAACGAAACGACATCAAATTTTTAATCGACCTGTCGAGGAAACTAAAAGGACAATAAACATTGATAAAGGACGTTATCCAAAAAAACGACAATGAAAATAAAAGGTCAAAACTTGAACTTCTTTAACTTACATTTAAAAAAACAAATCTCTCAAACTTCTAAACTTGAGATCTTCAACTTGCAAAAGAAAATACATAATAATCTTAACAGTCGTACACAAAGGAGAAATAAGGTGAAACCCTATGATAAAACTCATCATATTTCCTAGGAGATGAAACAGCAAAGCATTTTATTCTGCAACAGCTCTCGTAACGAAAAAACAAAACCAGCGGAAAGTACACGATATATTCACCTAGTTATGAGTCATCTAGAAATACGACATTCAAATTCCAAACCAATAGCAACTTGGCAACATCTGATAAACCACAAGAAAACACTACATTCTGTTAAGAAAATGACGACAACATATAAAACGACATCAATGTCTAAAAACAACAGAGACAAAAAAAGATATCAAAATTTTAATCAGTGAGAAAAATATAGATAGATATTTGAATAGAAACAGCAATAACATTGAAAAACTCGATCATAATCTCATATCAATGACAAGCTTAATGGCAAGCCAAACTTTGGAAAACGACGACAAATCGGTAAAGAACTAGGTTTATTTATTTATTTTTGAGGTAAGAACAAGGTTTATTAAGGAGAAAAGAACCTGAATAACAACGTCTAAGAACCGAATGAGGGGGAAAAATAGAACCGAAAACGACATTGTAGATTAAAACGACAGTAAATTAATAAAACGATGACAATGAAAAACGGCAACATTTTCAAGAAATGAAGAAAATATGAAAAATGAAGAGAATCAAATCAAAATAGAGACGACAAAAACCATGCCAACAGAAAAGAAAAAAGGACAACACTTTGTTTTTTTCCTTTTGAGTGCAGACAGCACATTTCAAGACAGGTAACATGAAAAGATCGAAATGACAAATTAATAGCTGACAAAAGTGACAATGGACGTTGCATGTGAGGGCCACGTCGGTCAGACAAAAAAGCATTGACTCTGATAGTGAGCCTCGTAATTCATCTTCCCCAACATTGCATGGAACTCTGTCTGGGCGTCATGGAGAGGTTTCCCACCTTCTAAGGTCAAAGTTAGGTGCTACAACTTCGGTCCTACACGGGGTTGAAGTGGTAAAGACAACCGGCCGGTAATAGTGGTGACGGAGACCTACTCTCACGAGATTCCATTAAATCTCAAGCGAGGATTACGGGGGAGATTTTGAGTAAGTTAAATTCAAAAACCCTAGCTTTTTTAGAAGGAATTTATCCTTTGCAGGCATAATTTTTTGTGATGACAAAGGAAAATGTTGAAGGGGATGATAGTAGTGGCCTGAGCTGGAAGTTAAGCCTGAGGGTGTTTTAAACAATCATGTATGTGTTTTCTAAGGGTGATAGATCATGTATGTGACTTTAAAGGATCCTTTGCATGAGAAAGTTGTCCCACGTCCTGAATGCTTATAGTACGATGGTTTTTCTATTCGGCCAGAATTAATGGGGTTGGTTTCAAATTTTCCTTTTTCCTTTGGTAAGGTTTCCGAGGTGCAGAAGGTAGCAATTGGTTGGAGGTGGATAAGAAGCAGAAACTGGCACTTGGCGATATTACAAACTTGGCAACTTCTGTGGAATCTCGTTAGCTGGAACGCACGGGAACTGGGACAGGCTGCGGATGTTGGTTCGCAGTGTCTCCCCAAGTCTTGTTTTTCTCTCGAAGACAAGACTTCATGGTCGTTCGGGGGAGGTAATAAATGTAAAGTCGGGTTTAAATACGAAATTTGTCTTGGTTGTGTGGGTTCAAGTGGCGGCTTGATTCTTATATGGGACAAAGAGATTTCGGTAGATATTAAAAGCTACTCCAGGTTTCATGTTCCGATGGTATGGGTGTGTGGCGATTTACTGGGATTTATGGGGAGCCAGATCGAAGTCAGCTTGCTGATTCTTGGACATTGCTTAAAAGGCTCAAGGATCTCTTTTCACTTCCGTGGCTTTTGGTGGGGTGATGCTCTATTTCTCGGAGAGGGTGGGTGGTAACGATCATCCACATCCTAGTATGCAGGTTTTTGGGAGACTCTGATGGAGTATGGCTTGTCGGATCTTGGTTTTACGAGGCCCAAATTGACGTGGGACAACAAACAGGCTGATGGAGATAATATTCAAGAAAGAGTGGATCATTTTATCGGTGATGATGCATGAAAAGAGTTGTTTCACGATCATATGGTGCAAAACTTGGATTTTTTTGGCTTTGACCATAGAGCCATTGTTATCTCTCTCAAAGGGAGTGAGGCTTCTTTGGGACGGGATCTAAAAAGCGGCGATTTTTGTTCGACCCAATTTGGATGACGGATAACAATTTTAAGGATGTTCTTTTGGACTCTTGGGATTGTGAAGATAATGTAGCTTGTCCAAAAGGTTTTCTAGATTCCCTGGAAAAATGCGCTGTGAACCTTGAAGTATGGAGCTCGATTACATTTGGCAATCTTCCTCGGCGTGCACGTGCTCTACAAGTTGTTATAAAAATAATGCGATAAAAACAAAGAACAAAAACACACGAAAAATTTACGTGGAAACTCAAAACGGGAAAAAAACCAGGGGCAAAGGAAAAGAAAAACACTAAACTCATTAAGATTACAATGCAGGTGTTAGGGAGGCCGAAATTTGCTAATGATTTAACCCTAACGCAATACATCATATATATAGATATAGACAAAACTTTATAGGCAAAAGAAAAACCATAAACTAAATGGTTAAAAAATACAAAGATCTGTACTGCGGGGGTTCTGCTTTTGCACCCCCGTCAAGATCAACGGTAGGCTACAAGATTAGGCCTATCGGTCCAATCCCTCTGCTACTATTACAGATTTTATGAAAAATCTCACATTTGTTTTTTATGACAATTTGTTGCATTACGAGTTTTTCAAGTCAAGTCAAACTAAATTCGAATTACTATACTCTAACAATTACAAATCTAAATTGGAGGATGTTTTCTAATGAAGTTAAAATGCTAATTCACAATAAGGAGAAAGAGTTAGATAGAGTGTTGGCATTAGAAGAGTACTATTGGAAGCAAAGGGCGCGCGAGGAGTGGCTCTAAAGGGGTGACCGTAACACCAAGTTCTTTCATGCCCAAGACAAGAAGCCGAAAAAGTAGAATAAGATTAAGGGCTTGGTAAAGGATAAAGGTTCTTGGGTTACGAATGAGGCCAAGATCATCTCAGAAATTGAAGGTTATTTTTAGACCATTTTCTCTTTCTGTAATCGTCCACAAGAAGACATATACCGAGTTGTTGATTTGGTGAATCCAAGAGTTTCAGAGAAGGCGGGGAATGGTTAGAGGCTCCATTCACATCAGCTGAGGTTAAAACGACACTTTTTGGAATGGTTCCCAATAAAGTGTCTGGTCCGGATGGGTTTCAAGCAGCCTTTTCTAAAAAAAAAATTGGCATGTGGTGGGTGTGGATTAATGTGGTGTTGGGTATCCTTAATGGGTCGCAGTCGATTAGAGAGCTTAATGAAGTACATATTGTCCTCATTCCTAAGGTTGATTAAAGCAGTGGCTTAAGCCACTGCCTCTTATACTAGAAGTATTTTTAAGCTCCCGGTTGGTTTATGTCTTGATCTCCAATCTCTTTTTACGCGTTTCTGGTGGGGAGGTTTAGAAGAACATAAAACGATCCATAGGATGTGATGGAAAAAGATGTGTAGACCTAAGAAGGCAGGTGGACTGGGCTTTCGGGATTTTTGTTTGTTTAATCAGGCTTTCCTTGCAAACCAAGGTTGGAGACTTATCCAATTACCCAATTCTTTGGTAGGCAGGTTCTCAAGGTAAAATATTACCCTTCAACATCTTTCATAGAGGCGGGGATGAGTCATAATATTTCATATACCTAGAGGAGCATTTTGTGGGGAAAAGAGTTGCTCAAGCAGGGGGTTAGGTTGAGAATTCGCAATGGTAAACAGGTCTCGATTTTCTCTTCACCGTGGATTCCGCGTCCAAGGTCTTTTAAACCGATCACTACCCTGTCAGAGAGTCTCCTCAATTGCAAGGTTGAGGACTTCGTTGTCAATAATTAGTAAAATATAGAGCTAGTGCAACAAGCTTTCTTGCCTATTAATGTAGACCAAATCCTCTCCATTCTTGTTGGCTCTAGGGATTTAGAGGATATAATGGATTGGCATTTCAATGAGAAGGGTTTGTACACAGGAAAAATCTAGGTATTGGAGTGCCATAGAATTGAGAGCGCAACAGAGTGCCTCGGGTGTTGGTAGGGACTCTCTGCGGTGGTTGCATTAGGGACTCTTTGTGGTGGTTGTGTTTATGGAAGATTAAGGTCCCAAGTAAGGTTAAGATTTTCACATGGAAGGCGCTCCATGATCTCTTACCGTGCATGACAAACCTTGCCAAAAAATGGATAGACCAGGGTTGTACGCGTAGGAGGTGCGGAGAGGTGATTGAGACTTACTGGCATGCACTATAGGATTGCACGTTGTTTGAGAAATCTAGGATACGTCTTCTGTCTGGCTGAAGTTAAAAAATAATGGTGCATGCACCTTTGCAGGATTATGTGTGTTTGCTAGCTCCCATCTGAATATGCAAGACTTGAGATTTTCATCATGACTACATGAAGCATTTGGTGGTCTAGAAATAGAGTGCTTAAGAATACTTGGGGGGAGGCTGTGGATGTTTACAAACTGCTGGGTACGTTCTAGATGATTACTTATTATGCCACAAGGCAGAAGTAACAACACCAATGGCAAATGCAAGTTTACGTTCGAGATGGTGATGCCCACCAATTGGAAGGCGGAAACTTAATGTTGATACAACTATAAAGCGAGATATTCCAGGCTGTGGCATGGGTGCGGTAGTAGATGAGAATGGCGTGGTTTTGGCCTGCCTTGCAAAGAGAATAAATGGTTTCTTACTCGCTAAATTGTTACAAAAATAATGCAATAGATACAAAGAACAAAAACACACAAAGATTTACGTGGAAACCCAGACGAGAAAAAACTACGGGTATAGGAGAAGAAAATTACAAACTCGTAAAGATTATAAAATGAAGGCATTTAGGGAGGCTAAAATTCAATAATAATAAAACCCTAATACAGTACATCATATATATAGGTATAAATAAAACTTTATGGGCTCAAAAATATAAACTAAATGGCTCAAAAAATACAAAATGTCCGTGCCGCAGGGGCAGAGCCCCCACACCCCTGACGAGTCAGTGGTGGGCTATGGGATCAAGCTTAACAGCCTGATCCTTCCGCTATCACCATAGATCTTATTAAAAATCCTACATTTGTTTTTCACTACAATTGTCGTACTGCAACCTTTTCGGGTCAGACCAAACTGAATTCGAGTCACTAAATTTTAACACAAATGTATGGCAGTAAAGGAAGGACTAAGTTTTGCAACAAGGTTTGGGTTTGATATTGCAATTGTTGAAACAGAGGCAATTAATGTCGCCATTGCTGTCGATTCTCCATTGTGCCTTGATGTAGTTGGGCCCAATTATTTATGACATTAAACATTTGATGTCTCTAGTTTCTGGTGGTATTTGTTGTAATCAAATCTCTCGATGGGAGAATATGGTTACCCACATGTGAACTAATTCTGTTTTTAGGAATGATTTTGATCTTGTCGTGGTGCATCACATTTCCCTTTTTTTGATTCTGCTATTTTAGCCGATTTGACAATTGAATAAAGTTCTTATAGAATTTCCGTTTAAAAAAAAGTGACAATGGACGACGGAATAGATAAATACAACAGATTGAGACGACGGCATTTTGCAAACGATGCAAACAACAACTTAAAAAAGAAAACGACAACTTACATTGAACAACTTCTTCCGAGTTTTAAGTTGCAAATATGATAATAACGATAAACTAAAAAGGAAAAAACGAATAGGAAAGCAACATCAAGGAGAAACAAAAAATGGAAAACTAATATCAAATATAAAACGATGCATGCTGGAAGACGACAAAAACATGAAAAATAAGAAATCAGAAAACGACGATACTTAAAAAAGGGCAAATATCAGAAGACGGCAAGTGCAACAACATTGAGAAACGAGGGAAAAAAAAAAGTTCATATCGACAGCAACACAAAAAACCACCGTTACATTGAGAGTTCTAAAGGAAAACATTTAAAAACGACATCAAATTTAAAATGAAAAACAACTTAAAAATCGGACCTCTGCAGTACTCCCTGATAGTTTTTTTTTTTTTTTTATAACTCAAATATTTAACATTTTAAAAGTAAAACTGTTAAGAATTGGCCAAAAATGGATGGTAGATTTTTCAAGTTACTGCTCTGTTTGCTCCTTCCTTGCTACTCAATATGTGATTTTTGCACCATTTGATTTAGAAGAATCCTTTTCATCTATAAAAAATTAAAACCCCACTACTCATAAAACTGTAAGTTCCAGTCTAGTATGTTATGTATTTTTTTAAACCGGTTCTACTACAACGAGATTGTAATTCGATGGGGTTAAATAGGAGTGCTTTTTGATTTATGATCTATTTTTGAGAAACTATTTTCAGCAACGTTTTTACATGTTTTCTACCCTGTAGATTTGTTTCTTGCCGACAACATTTTGAGAGAGAGAGAGAGATACTTCAAGAATGTAAGGAGTAACCGTGAAGAAACACGAGTCCAAAAAATGGGGTACTAGTTTGTTGATTGAAGTAAATTGAGAATCTTTAGATACCAAGTAACGTCGCAAACAATCAACATAGATTCGCAAGACCTTTTTATCAACAAGAAACGTAAGACATTAACGCATAATTGCAATTCGTATATTTTTAGAAACAATCCACTTTTTTGCATGTGTATGTATTTAATTCTTTGAAGTTAAGTGCTCTCTTACGTGACTTGTTAGAACAAATTATTTGGGCATGATACTGCTATTATTATTATTATTATTACCCATGGTAAAGCATTTCTCCTGCGGAAGCGGAATCGGTATTTGATTCACTAGTTAAAGTGCTTTATTCTTTGTCGGATCTTTTTTTTTTTTTTAAATAACGATTCTTTCATTCTTCTAAGCAATACTATGCATCTTTTTTTTTAAGGGATATTATGCATCTTTTATGGTGAGATATTCTTACACATATTATATATTTTTAAATATTAAATTGTAAATAAAAGAATATCATAATTAATCAATATGCACATTTGAGGAATTTTGATGAAGATTTAATAATTTAACAGGCCATTTGAGAGTTATGGTTCAATTTAAGATTTCAACTAATTAACAACAATGTTTTCTCTCATATATTACAATGTTTTTAGTTAAAAATCTCGATTTCAACTCATTTTCTAAACGCCATATAAAATCACATGGTATGTTGGTACTGAACAATATTTTGCTCTATAATAAAGAGTGGTTCAAACATTTTATCCATCATCATGATTTATGAACTATGTTAAGTTTACATCCGAACAATTTCAAACATGATGACAGGCTATAGGCTCTTGGTCAAACCTTAATTTTGTTTGTTGTCTGAATTTTTATCTTCTAAACTAGACTAGCTTATCCTATTACGTTGTTCTAGCCCTAATGACATACAACATGGGCAAATTGAACGGGACCAAAAGAGTCATCTCAAGCATGCATAAGTTAAGTCTAGATTTTGGCCAATTTCTTAGCCTTCCCCTCCCAATAATGTATTCAAAAGTCAGTTTTTAAGGTTAGGCTAACCAAAATGCTTTTTGCAAGCGTTTTGTGATGATGGTACATGTTCAAAATTTGCCCATAGGGCAATGTGGCTAGTCGGATCAGGTAACTGGTGGGGCAGCTATGGGGTGGTTTTGTTGCAAAAAGGGTGTAGTGAGGGGGGTGATACAAGGTCATTACTGTAGAGAAAAGTACTATAGGATGGAGCCACTATAATGATTTCCATTCAATTTTAGCAGTGACTAACAGATATGACTGATTTTGCTATTAAAAATTAATTTAGAAACTATTTTAGTCTATTAAATTAATTCAATGACAAAATTGTCACAATGTAAAAAGTATAATAATTCTATTTTAGCCTATAAAATTAATTTAAGGACCAAAATATCATAATGTTAAACATTCAAGGATCTCTAAAGCTATTAATTCTAATAACAAAATAAGAATTAATATTTGCATCTATCCCTAAATACTACTTTCGTTGAACGTTTTTTGTATTCGTGCCGAGCATGGTTGTAATGACCGCACAAAATGTATATTTTTTCTTATTAAGTCATAGACAATCACTAGGTCAAATACTGTGGAATAAGGCAGGCTAGGACTCTGAGTCCGGGAGAACATGGATTTGATCCTGAATTATATTTGTATGACCAAAAAAAAATTGCCCTTGCTTGATTTGCAGAGTTTTAGACTCAATTGTGCAACGCTTCTATGCTAGTCATCCCACAAATGATAAGCAATTATTACTCACAACTTGACATGATTATACTCATTTTGCTAGCTGCATGGAAACATCATTTACAAGCAAAGATTTTTTTGTCTTCTTCTATCAATGCGTAGCCAATCCAGCACATATAATTTGGAAATTGGAACAAAAATTTAAAAACAAATAAAATGAGGGAAACGAGAAAGAACAAAACAGCTAAGGCTTCTTGAAGAACAAAACAAATGGAAGTCATTAATTAAAGAAGGATGAGATGATAATGTTGATTAAAGAGAAAAAACACTAGTTAATCATAGCCATCAACGATAGCGAATCTCGCAGCAGCTTAATTAATCAAAACTTGACTCTCAATTCCAAGAAAAACAGCAAACCCCACGACATGGAGAATACACACATACACAAATACATACATATATATATATATGTATATATTACTATAATATAAAAATAATTAAATACTAATTTGTCTTTCTCAAAGCCCAAAGAAGTACGTGCTTCACGAAATGCACTATAACAAACAAAGAAAAATCAAAATCAATGCGTTCAAAACACGCTTCTTAAGGCACGGTTTCTTCAACGTTTCAGACGCACAACGAGGTTGTTTTTTATACTGTTTCTTTGTCTTATACATATATATATATATATATATTTATATAGACAAAATTTTTTAGAGAATTACATTTTTATACTTGTATTTTAAAGTTATCAAAAAATTATACGTTATATTTTGAACTTTAACACTTTTACATATTTACATTTTAAATTTATGCTAAATTCTTACCTTTTCATGTTAAAATTTGAGTTTGACCACAAACGACCTAAACACCTTTAAAGAAAAATTGAAAAATACATAAAAAAATTTTTTTGAGAAAGAGCTGAAATTTTTAGAGTGTGAAAGATATTTAAGTATTTTATAAGTGAAAAACTGAAAAATACATGAAAAAATTTGAGAAAAAAGCTGAAATTTCTAAAATGTGAAGAACAGTTAAGTATTTTATAAAATTAAAATCAAACTTTGATCTAAAAAATATAAGAATTTAATATAATTTAAAATGTGAAAGTATAACAGTGTTAAAGTTTAAAATACAAGGCATAAAATTTACATAGCCTTGAAATGCAGGTATAAAAATAACAATAGCCCATTATTTATTTATTTTGGATAATTCTTAATCTTTTGTGGCATGTATATGTCCATGATTTTGATCCTTACCATTATCATCGTGGTTGACTTAGGGCACTATTATTTAAAAAAAAAAAATGTGAGAGAAATAAAAAAAAAAAAAGAAAAGTAGAAGAAAGAATGGATACTCGTTTGTTTATGTTGTTGGGACTGACTTTCAAATTGATTTTTCAACCGGCCATTATTTGTTGGGTTCAATTTTCAAACAGAAATCAGCACTATGTTTGTTCATCGTCCACTAAGAATAGGCAAAATAAGTACATAAAGTCGTAGCAAATTTCGTGCCCTTATTGAAAAGAAAATTTTCCCAAGTTTTCTTTTTTTTTTAAATAATGATATATTTCAATTAAATTATCATTTCTTCTAAGACGTGGACTGGCATAGGGTTTTATATTTATTATTTTCTTATCACTAATAAGCTAGGTAATGAACAAATTTGGTGGCGACCAATAAGAGATTATTTTATTGATAAGCTTAGGAATATATTTAGGCAATTAATGTACGTGTGCGATAGTTTAAATCTCATTCTCTAATTACAATTTGAAGTTAAATTGGGAGAAAATCATTCAATAATTTTCATTTATAAGAACCTGATTTTATGTAAAAGCTACGGCTAAAAAAGAGAGAGTCTTGTTTGCTTATGCAATATACAAATTAAAAAAATTGACTTTAATAAAGTCGAGAAAATTGCCGATAATACACAAAATCAGAAAACCACAAACTTCACAAAATAGAGTGTAGGCGTAAATTACTAATTTATAGGGTGTTTGGAAGGATTATGAGAACCGTTGATTAAAACCACTTTTATTGTAACATGTGAGAGCTTTACACTGTAACGATTTTTTTTATTGTTACGGTAGCATATAAAAGCTTTATACTGTTTATAACTGAAAAAGTGATAAGAACCACTCATTCAAACAAACGGTAAATATATTAATGGGACAACAAAGAAAATAGGTTAACATAATAAAATAATTAAAATTAATAGGCCAAAGTTTTAAAAAGTTTAATAAATAGTCCATTTACGTTTGAATACATATTTATTAATAAGATAAAATGACGAATCTACCTCATTTATGGGTTACTATTAAACATTTGAAAATCATAACAATTATTCCCTCACTTAATAACAAATTGAAAAAAAGCCCCAAATCAAGAAAACTCTCTCCGTTAGGCACCATGGAAGCCACCGCCGGCGGCACAGAAGCCCATCGGCGGCCACAGAAGTCGGTATTTGTCGGCGATCACATGCTTCGTCAGCCAAGCATTCACTGTCCTTGTTAAGCAACGGCGACCATCGGTTAGATCTAGTTCACCGCTGGCAATGTCGAGCTCCTCCACAGCGGCTCCAACACCATCGTTGTGGCCATGAACGTCCTTGACCAAAGATTTGGTTCGACGGAGAATATCGGATTCCAAAGCCTCCGTCCACTCGGTCTCATGACTTTCTCGATCTCCGTGACGAGCTTTGAGACCTCTGCCGTCCTTGATTTCTTGGCGATCTCCGACTCACTCATCCTCTCTTTCCTCTCATTCTTTCTCCCCTCCACTCTTTCCTCTCGAAGACCACCGCCAGCGATGATTTCAAGATCTCCATCACTAGCTACGACGTCGTGGATCTTGGTTGATGAGATCTCCATTTGCGGCGCAACGGCCGTTGAGATCGCCCGTCGAAATGAAGGCGAGATCACTATAGATCTGTGGCAGTTGTCGCCATCAAAGGTCGAGGAGGCCCTTGAATGCTTCTTTTTTTTAACGATTGTCGCCGTCGGCGGGCATGAAGACAGTGATGGTGAAAAGAAGGCACGAGTTCGCCGGTTGCTTGACCGCCGTCATTGGAGAGAGAGAGCACTAGAGAGGGAATGAAAAAAAAGGGAAAAAAAATCTACTGAGGGTAATATTGGAAAATAAAACGTTTAAATTAAAAAAAAAAAGGTCTTCTCTTTTTTTTTTTTTTTGACTTTTTTCTATAACGTGCTATTGTTCTTTAAACATATGAGCTATTGGCTTATTAATTACAATTTCCCTGTATTAATTTAAGAAAAATACACGAAAACACTCACTTCGTTTTTTTTTCCTAAATACTATTATTTTGTAAATGCTAAAAACATTTCTCATGTTTTAAAAATCAGACTCAAAATATCCCTAAAACAATTAATTTTTTAAAATACTAAAATTACCATTTCTAATGTATATTAAATGTTAATTTATATATGACTTGACTAAAAAATAAAATAATATAATAATATAAATAAATACTTCAATTATTTTAAGAGTTTTTAAAATTGATTTTATTTGATATTTTAGTTCAATGATGTTTAATAGGGTGCTTGGTATGATGGTTAAAACCATTGATTAGAACCATTTTTATTGTAATATGTGGAGCTTTATACTGTAGCAAATTTTTTAATTTTTATAGTAGCATATGAGTGTTTTACACTATTCATAACTGACAAATTGGTTAAAACTCCCTTGCCAAACAGCCTTTAAAATAATATCTTGCTAATATTGTGCTATTTAAACTGATGACATTGTAACCTTAATAAAATGAAAATAAATAAATGCAAATTTAATAAAAAATTAACTTTTTAAATTATGTAATATATCTTATTGCGATTTCAATCAAGTCTTTTACAATATTTTTCTCTCACATGGTACAGAATTTTTTTGGTACTAACTCAGGATTCTAACTACGTCTCTTAACGCTTTATTATGTACATTTTAAACATTATCAGATGCCAAAGTATATATCCTCGAAATTTTCTTTGTTTGAATTGTAAAGAAATATATATAAGTCAAATGAGACATAATTGGAAAATGGATTTTTGCGGAAAAACCCCAAAAGAAGGTGCCAGGGGGATGGCACACATACATGGAGTAAATTAGGTGAATTGCTACCCCTATCCACTATTGTGTTTTATCATTTTTTATCTCTTTATTTGTGTTTTTTTTTTTTTAGCTTAAAAGGTCAAAATTGTCTTAAACAATAGAGATCGACTCCATAAACTTTTTTTTTTAAGCTTAAAAGGTCAAAATTGTCTTAAACAATAGAGATCGACTCCATAAACTTAAAACTAATAGTATTTTTGTTTCATTAAGAGTAATGTGTTTCGACTTTTGCATAAAATTAAAAAGCAACGTCCCAAAAAGTCATTTTTCAAAAGGACCCACAGACGTGAGACACATGGGTCTGATTATAGACCGAGTTCATCCATACGTACAAACATGTTGACCCATAAAAAGCCCAACTGTAAGCGTGGCACTTCTTGTCCTTTTTCATGTCCTTACACGTTTCTGAAAACCAACGACCGTCAAGCCAACCATGCGCAATTCTCTTTTATTATTATTAATATTTTCGAAAAAAAAACATAAATTGCACTTAAAAAGGTCTCCGAGTCCGAGTAGGACTTGGATTTCCCTTTCACATTTCAATTTTTGCCCAGTCAAGAAAAGGTTTCCGAGTCCTACTAGGGATTGGGTTTCCTTCTCTCTCTCTCCTCTCTCTCACTCCTTATATAAATAACAAAACACAGCCGTTCTCTGCCCAACCACACAATCCATTTCTCTTCTTCTCCTTCGGCTCACCAATTTTTCCTTTTGTTCCGCACATGGGTTTGCTTCTTCTTCAGATTTAAACTCATATATTCCTCATCAACAACATAAATATTCGATTTTGCAAACGTTTCCGAGGTGGGGTTCGATCGAATAAGACAATATATAAATATTTATTAGAAAAATATGGAAGAAAGGCAGAAGTTGTTGATGAGTAGTGGAGGCCTAAAATTGCCAATCGGCTACAGATTTCACCCCACAGATGAAGAGCTTGTTGTTCATTACTTGAAGAGGAAGGTCTTTTCCATTCCTTTGCCTGCTTTGGTCATTCCTGATTTTGATGTCTTCCAAACTGATCCTTGGGCCTTGCCAGGTACAAAAAAATTTTCTTAATTTCAAATTATTTATGTTTTTATTCTTAATTTCAAACCAGCTTAACATGCTAATTTTTTTTGGGGTGGGGTTTTGGCAATCAAATCAGGTGAAGTGAAGGAAAAGAGGTATTTTTTTCACAAGCAAAGGAGAGAGATTAATATTATGAGCAAGAGAATTGAAGCTGGTTCTGGGCACTGGAAACCCATTGGGAAGGAGAGGCTAATTCTGGCTTCTGAGTTCAACAACCAACCAGTTGGAATCAGGAAAACCATGGTGTTTTGTGGAAAAAACCGTCCTGATAATCGTTTTCGCTGGCTCATGCATGAATTTCACCTTGTCCGCCCTGGACCAACCCCTAACTCTGTTCAACTGGTACATACAAACTTTACATATCCAGCTTTTTTTATATACTTTTCTTGAAGAAAAAAAAAAGTTGCTATTTTTCACAGAATTATGCAGCCATTTATTTTGCAAGTTAAACCACAATTTAAACAAAAAAAATCAATAGGCCTAATGGAAAAAGTTTAAACCAAAAGTTTCAAAGTTGGTTTGAAGTTCCAATTTTGTGAGAGAACCATAAATTAATGGTTTGAACTAGACGGCCTATTAATTTCAGTTTTGACTTCTGTTCATGTAACAACTTTCTGCTAACACATGCCTATGGTGACAAAGAGCAATGCTCAATTTTAAAATACTTGTTTCAAGTAGACTGAATCAAATAAGTGATATATGTACTGTCTTAATTTTGTGTCTAGTTTTTTGTGAGTTTGCCAAAATTCTGTTATAATTCTTGTCTATATCAATGTGCAGATATCTCCAATGGAAATGAAGGAGTATTGGGTTGTATGTGGAGTGTTTCAGAAAAAGAGACGGTGTAGGAAGAAAAATGGGATCGTTTCTCATCCCACAACGACCAACAACAAGAGAAAGCACATCATGACGACTGAGGCTAACAGGCCATATTGTTCAGCGGGCCCACCTACACCTTCTTTCTCAAGTTCTAGTGGAATCACTGAGGTCTCGACGTTGATCAATGGCAACATAGATGATGATGATAATCAAGAAGAAAGTAGTTCCAAGCTTAATATAAGTCATTCTCATGACAATATATAAGCCTAATTGTGACAGAGAGCATTAGAGCTAAATCTTTTCTGATCCAAATATGATGCAACAAAATTAATAAATAAGGCGTTTGAGAATGCAGTTGGAGTTATAAAACGTAGTTGAAACCAATGTCTGATTCAAATTTTATGAAAGAAAAATTGTAGTAAAAGTTAGTCGAAACTTGGAAATATATCTTGTAGTTTTAACTGTGTTTTTAAACATTCAATAAATCAACAAGAGCCTGATTGTCACAGTTTTGCTTATGAGCTTGATGCTCTTCTTTTCTTCAAGCAAATCCATGATGTTCCATTTGATCATAATCATTTTCTTTTCCCTTTTGTTCCCTTAATCAACCTGTTTTATAATTAGTTAAATCTAATTCCATATAATCATGACACTGATTGTTTTCTCAGTATCCAAGCTTTTATCATTGTTATTATTATTATCATCGAAAAAGCCAAATCATATTTTGGCAAAAAGACAACGCAAAGTATAAATACACACACGACAGATTGGGGCATCCTAAGAAAGAAGGAGAAGAGTACTTAAAAAAAAGGAGAAAATTAATCTTATGGTTGTTTAGTATTGTTTTTAGGGTGCGTTTGGACTCTTAAAATAAATGAAAATATTTTCGTTTTAAAAAATAATTTTTTTAAAAATTATACCGAAAATGTTATTAAAATTTTTTATTCAAAAAATATATCAAAACATTTTTAAAAATTTTAACAACAAAAACAAAAAAGGCCTTAATTTTTTTTAAAATTTTCGCATCTCATCACATCAATGAAAGACTACTTTTCTTTTTTCTTTTATTTTTTATTTTTTTTAATAAAGGGGCAGAAGAGGTTCGGCATTATCTAATGATGACCAAGTGAAAAGAAGAGATCCTCTGTAGGTGGGCACATGAACTATTGGAATAAAAAACAAAAGATGCAAAGCGGTAAAAAGATGAAACACCATGTGGGCGTCACTAGCATCTTTCTTCTTTTAAAAAAAAAAATAAGAGGAGCTTAATATATATATATTTATTTATTTATTTATAACAAAGAAAAAGGATTGTTCTTTCCCTCGTCGAATCTTGATGATTTTTATTTATTTTTTTTCCCCATTTCTTAAAATGTTTTGATGCACATGAAAAAGAAAATAATAATAATCACAATGATTCTTCCGCCAATATTGTTCCCAAGTGCCATAACATTAGATAGGATGGTAGTACATATTTAATGCCCTTTGTTCACGGTTTCACCTAAAGAATGGTGTTGGTTGTCTTAGGGGAAAAGAACAAAGCCACTATTTTTATTTTTTAAAGTGGTATTACATATTTTTCTAAGTACCTATGCGTATTTGGGTTGGACCATTAGGAATAAGATTCTTTGTGTCAACCAATGAAGAGACATCCATATGGTTATTTACTATTCCACTAATTCTCCAAACTCGAAGTGTGGCAATTGACCTTAATTAAATAGAAAAATAAATAAATAAATAAATAAAGCAGAAAATTGTACAGAAATCGAACCAAACTTCACGAGCCTCAGAATGAGGAATAATTATTATTTTGATTACATATGCGTTAACATAAATTTCTGATTTGGGTGTCAAAAATCCCCATCATTCATGAGATCATTGAAAGATGGATGAGAGACACCACACCACAGAATATATAGAAAGGATCACATTCGAATTGTCTAATTCAATGACAGATACGATCTCTCTCTCTCTTTTTTTTTTCTTCGACTTATTTGCTGTTAATTGCTAGGATGTTTATGTGGATCAATTTTTTATGTCCCCATTTGTGTTCAATTGGTGAGAGGAAAAGAAAATGTAAAAGAAAGAAAAACACATTTAAAAAATAGTGAGAAATGAGATGACCTTGAAAAACACAAGTTCATATGCATGGTATAGAGTTTTTATATCACTCGCTCAATTCATTATCTCTTCATTCCCTTCTACTAAACAACTATGGATATCAAAATCCTACCACTAATCTCTCTGCTTCTTCCGCTTATCATTCTTCGCTCTTACCAAATAAGCTCTTTATTGTATTACTATCGTACCACTTTAATATTTTAGTAAGTTATAAACATAACATTACGTTAAATTATCTCCAAAAAAAAGTATTAAAATAAACATAATAAAATTATAAAACTTCCTTGATAATTTTAAGAATATTTGACGCTTTCGTCTTAACTTTTAATTTTGACAAATCATTTTTAAAATTGTTCAAAGTCAATAACAATGAGACGGAGTCACTTTGTGCACATGACCTTATGTGCTATTATTGTTCTTGAAAACGATTTGGGTAGGTTTGAAATTGAACAAGCTAATTATGCCGTATAGATCGTTTTCTGCACGTTTAAACTGTGGTTCATCTATTTCAAATATAAATCCAGAGAAGTAATAATAAGCGATTTGCGGACGATTTTCTTGCGTGGTAGGGAGTTAGGAAGCACGCAAAAAGCAGCCGACCAAGGTTTCTTGAACAAGTGGTTTTAGAATCTCTGACGATTGATGGAAAAAGAACTCCAACTTTGTGAAAAATGGGAAGGCTATTTGGTTAAATGATCGCTTGGTCAGAAGCACAAATGGAGACAAAGGCTGGAATATGAGCCGTAGCGCCCAGCGTAGATTGCTGACTTTTGTTTGGGCGTATTTCTAAAACCAATCTTTTGTCTTTTCCTTTAAAGGGGTATCGTAACCCTGAATACTACGACGTTTTCAACGGTTATATTAAGAAATAAAGAATAAAAAGTAGTTATACTATAAACTCTTTTGCTCTACTATTTTTAAACTTAAAAACGTATGTTTTAACTGATTTTGTAGATGAAAGCTTAAAATGCTTCTTAGGAAAGCAATTAGAAGACCTACGTGGTTATGGGTAAGCAACAGATCGAATGAAGAATCATACTAGAGTATATCCATCGGCAGAGCTTATTTTTTAGATTTATATTTTTACCCTCAATTTGTAGTTTAAAATTTTGTTTATGTTATTATTTTGAAAAAATTACAACCTTGTCCCTATAGAATGATAGAAAAATATTGTTGTGTCCTTATAAAATAATTGAAATATATTGTTGTGTTTTTAAAAAATAATTTAAATATGTTGTTGTGTCCTTGTTTTACAAAAAAAATTATAATTATACTCAGCTTAATTATTGAAATATATAATTATATCTTTATTCAATAAAATACTAATTTTAATTTTCTATACGGCGCCGTAATGGAGAAAAACTTCTGACTCCATTGCCAAGTATATCAGAATGATAATTTGACAGAAACTATTGAAGATTTTAAAATTGTATACTATTGTAGGTTATTTTTTTCAGTGTCTTATATTTGCTAATATTCTTTTAAAACTTTTATGCACAATTAGACTTGTTTTAATTTGGGTAGAATATTTTAACAGGGTATGAAAAAATAACAGGACGTAGTTTTTAACAGCAGTATATTTATAAAATTTGGTTAAAGTGGAGATATACTCCGTTATTTTCTCTCCTTTTTTTTTTTTTTCTCTCTTCTTCTTTTCTTTTTTTTTTTTTTTTTTAAGGGAAGAGATTTTCTCTTCTGAGTCCATGCAATGGATGATGACATATAAGACTTTTTCTTTTGTTACGAAAGGTAGCATCCATAAGACATTTGACCATTATCTTTCTTATGTTTCTTGGTGAATGGCATTGATGGAGCTAGATTTTTTTAATTAATTTCAAAATCCTCCCTCGGCTATAGTATTTGTAACAACGTACTTTTAATTTTCAAAATATAGCATTCGTTCCCTTATTCTATGAAATAGTAACAAGACAACTCCTTGTATTATTAATTTCAACCAAAACGACACTAGTCACACAAATAGTAAGAGTTTGTTGAACAATTTAGTGTAAAATTACTCTACTAGCTCATCCGGTAGAGTTACAAACAAGTAAACATAGATATTATTAATTTTAAATTTTTTTAATTTATTTTACTAAATAATATATTTTAAATTAAATCATCTTTTGATTTCAATTAGTTTTAAATGTAATAGAGTTACAAAAACCAACCTTTTACTTCATTTAAAATCTTGATATAAGAAATTTTTTTCCCTGTGCGGGCGAGGGGAGGGGAAACGAATGTTACTTATTGAAAATCAAAGGACATAATGTTTTAAGGGTTATAGTCGATGGTGATTTTTTGTAATTAATATTTTTTTAAAATATTAAAGACACAAACTGAAATTAAACCGAGTCTAAAATTGAGTTAGAATAATTGTTTTAAAGTTTAGGCCTAAAAGCACTAAAGAATATTCTTAGTAGTGTATTTATTGTGTTGTGTTGGACTTTGTTCTAATTGATTGAAGGTATAGTTGTAATGTTAATTATAGCACGAGAATACAAGTATATTTCTTAATGGGGGAATAACTGCAACGTTTCAAAATATTGTGTATAAGAAAGATCAAAACTTCAATGAATATAATTCCATAGGAGTTTTGCCCTAGATCTAAACCTTAGGCTTAAAGGAAACTAGATGCCAAAGAGCAGTAACTAGGAATTATATTGAAAATTATCTTTTAGGAATAACTGAATCCCATCATGCTTTAATTTTATCACCATGCAAATGGCTCTCCATTTGTAAACCATCAAATATTCCTCTGGTAGATTTGAGGATAAACAAAAAATAATCAGGAAATATCTCATGATGACGATTAGAAGAATCCAAGAACTAACTTTTGACAGCAACTCTTGGTCACAAAAAATATATAGGTGGCCCAAAAGAGAAGGAAAAAAAAAAAAAAAGAAAAAACAGAAAGACAAGAGAAACAGAAAAATCTGAAAAATCTTTAATTTGACGTGAAAATTATGTGCATGTCTTCCAGCAGAGCTTTTTCCAGTAGAAACGTACCAAATGCTAATAATAGTAGCAGAATCCAAGAACACTAATAATTAATATGAAAACCTTAGTGAAGCAGGAATAAGAAGCGTATAAACTTGCTTGGAAAAAAGGACACACTAAGATCAGAAGAGGCATGCTAAAAATGATACATGTTTAAACAATCAAAACTTCTTTACGTGTAAGGATCAGTTCACTAAAGCTTAACTCCTTAAATAATGATGAAAAATTTACTGAAAATTCATATTACTGGTAATTTTCATGTAATGTTATTATTTTAAATTTTCATGTAATTGGTTTTTGTATCCCTTGTAATGTACTTGAGACATTAACTCATTTTGAGAGTGACAAAATACTGATAAATGATTAGGACCCATGATGTTGTAGACAGATCAAATACCGTGGTTTTTTTAGCTCATATGAAACATGTCCAAAGGCTTTGACAATAGCAACAGAAAAATTAAGAGAAAAGAGGCTTATATTGTATAACGTTTTCTTGATCATTAAAGAATATATGATAAAAGTCAAGATAAATAGAATAACCCCAGCATATAATGCAATGACTAGTTCCACAAAAAGGTATGTACAAGGCCTACTTTAGTAAAGGCCTTTAGTTTTGTTAAATTCGAAAATTGTTCATTTTCTGAAAATTTTAGAATCAATAACTTATGTGATTGAAAATTGATAAAATTAAACGTACGTTGGTAAGCTGATGATTAATTTAATAAATGATCTATCAAGATCAATCAGAATTTTACCGATGATTAACAAAAGTCAATTTTTTAAACAATAATATTTTTCTAATTTAACAAAACTAAGGACCTTAACATAGGGCTTTGAAACGGGATGTCCAACTCAATTTCTCCAAAAGAGAAAATCAAAAGCGGTATTTGCCAATGATTTTGTCCAAAAAATCCGACATTAACTATTTTCCTTTTTTTTTTGGGGAAATTGCAGCTTATTTAGTGTCAATTATGCAAATATGATATTAGAGGTGACAATAGAGTTTACTCTTCTCTGTTACAACAAAAACATGAACGCTCTTTAACAAAAAAATTTCATAAGGATCAAACCCTGACTGTTTGTAAATATATGACCTATCAAATTATGCATAATCTTCTTTTAATATCCTTCATATGTTATAAAATTTAATTAATTTTTTTTTTCAAAGCAACTGTGGCAGTAGTACTTCTATATTTGTGTGTGTATTTATATACAAATATCCGAGTTGAAGTTGACCTTGTTTGTTTTCTTAGAATTATTGTCTGAATAAATAAAAGTTCTCGTACAAAATTCATTTTCTGGGTACTGCTCAAGAAATCAAAGTGCAGAACTCTCTCTTTTTGGTTCCTTTTTTTTTTTTTTTTTTTTGGCTCCTATCTTCTAAATGCTTTCAGACAACTCCTTTAATGACCCTCAAGAAAAAATGCAACTGATTATGATCAAATTAACAACGTTATGCAGTTAAACTCATGTGATGCATATACATTAAAGTTCAAACGAATAAACTAAGGCCAAGTATTAATACTTCATTACCAATCAAACGGCTTAATTATGGATATATCATTTTATTAATATTTGGGATTTGATGAAAAAGAAATTGATTGGATTTTTATCTTCATAAAACAAATTAAAATTAGGCTAATAAAATCGGAACGAAAATGCATGGCTCGTTATGCTTATGCATGCTCATTATAAACCCTTTTAGTTTCCCATAACACTAGTTAATTAATAATTGGTTCTCTCATTTTACTTGTTCCATATTTCATTCCTCCTTTCCCCCCCTATTTGTCTCTCTCTTTTGCATGTTATCTACTCATTTACACGTTAATTATTATCAACGTTGATATAATACGTGTGTGTATCTTTCATGTGGTGTCTCGAGGTTTGAACAAGATCAAGAGGCAGATCAACTAAGTAATCATGATGATGATCATCATTCTCAAGCTAAGTTTATAAGGAGAGTATAAACTTGATGATCTCATGATTCTGATTTTGATGTAATTATTCAATTTATTCTCTCGTTTAAATATTAGAAAATATTATTTACATGAATATTATATTGCAGGTAATGTTGATGAAGCAAAGAGCGGAAAATGAACGTGTCAAAGATGAAGGAGGAATCTCCCGAGTCTGTCGTGGACAAGGTACGTTAAACTAGTTTTATCCTTTTAATTTCTTTGTTTCCAGCTGGTCAAAAGATAGAATATTATTATCCGGAATTGCCATCTTGGTCAACTTCGTAATTTAGACATTATGGTATATATGAGTTAGTCCAAACTAATGAACCTATAGAATTTT
>CAMOHE010054385.1:86145-96410 GCA_946598075.1 Artocarpus hirsutus | reverse complement strand
TTGGTAGGGTTGGAGAACTGGGAAAATAAAGAAACGAAGAAGAAGAAGCAAAGGATTGGCTTGAGGATAATTATCCCAATTGGCTAATTTGAATCCTAAGTTGGCGCTATAATCGTGATTAGTGAGAAAAGAAGCCTTGAGTCCCACTTAATCAAAAAAAAAAAAAAAATCGACAGCGTATCTGGCGAACGACAAGAAATAAAAGCGAAATGTTGTAGTCAATCATTGAAACGACAACAACCTAAATACAACGACAAAACCACATGAACGACCACATGTAGGAAAGGCAATATAGTAAAAACGACTGTAATAATAAACGACAGTCTTAAATTACAACGCACCATTAAACGTCTGAAGAACAAAAAATCGATGAATTCTGTAAGATGAAGACAATAATTAAAAAACAAAAAAATTCTAATAAAGGAGTCAAACGAAGTCATTTTAAAAAACGAAAATAAGATATAAAACAAACTACCTATTTTTCAGAAAATAATTAAAAAAAGGACAACAAAACAACACCATCTAAAAACGACAGCAGATATGAAAACGACAAAATTCTACAAAACAAAATGATGTTGTAAATGGAACATCTCGAAAACGGCAACACATTATGTCAACGACAATAATTTAACAACAACATCACGAATTACGAAAAGAGAAATTGTTCTGTATTCATTGACAAGCAAGAAAGCAATAACCACAATATGGAACCCAAAATAAAACTAGAGTTTCATGTACTTCACTGGGGAATTTGGATAAATGAATTTATGAAAAAAAATTTTTTGGTCAATAGCCTCCTTTTTTTGGCATAAAAAATTAAGCTTTCTGGGTAAAAAAATTGAATTTTTTCATCATATTGAAGTTCTTTTCTTGCTTTAGATTATTTTCTTCATCCTATTGAGGTTATTTTTCAAAAAAGCTATAGTAGTTTTCTTATCCAAAAAAAGCTTAATTTTTGTGAAAAAAAAAAAGAGGTCATTTACTCAATTAAAATTTTTTGATGGCCTTTTTTGCAAATTTTCACCATTGTTGTAATGGTGTCAGTTTTCCACCCTTTTTTTCCCTAATTGATCGACAATACAAACTAGTTCAGAGGTTTCTTGCTTATGAAATTCAGAAAAAGGTAAACAATGAATCCTTACAGACATAAGAACAATTAAAGGGGAAAAAAAGGATCAATAATAATGCCATACAAGCTCATCTTCTTCTTGTTGAATCAACCATCATTGGAATACGCTATTTTCGCTAATTTGGTATGTATGTTTTTACCTTCTTTTTCTTTCCCAGATGAACAATCTAAAAGTCATAGCAATTTAAAAACAAAAGCAGTGATCAATTCATAAGATATCACAGGGCGTTTTAGATATGCAAAAGTTGTTGGAACATCTTCATGGCTGGAGCTGGGAGACCCAATAGCACATTTATGCTTTTTCTCTTTGCCATGAGAGAGGAACAATATCACCTCCTTCCCTGGCAGTGCTACCGGACCTGATAAAACAGGCTCTCCCCATCCAAAATCCGTCGTGTGAAACGACAGTCTAGACCAAGTAGTGATCAAAAGAGTTGAAGCCAAGGAAGGCCTAGCTCTTGTCACTTCAAAGTAGTCTATGGCTGATCTCATAAAACTGTCGTTTACCATGTTAATGGCTTCTTGAACTAGTGTAACTGCAAAGGACAATGGCTTCTCCATGAGCTCACCGGCTTGGCATATTGAATTTGCTAGTACCATGCCATTCCCAAAGTACCCTTTTGGAAGTGGTGGGATAAATTTATGCCTTCCATCAACAGCAAATAATAGCTTTGTCTCTTGTGCCGGTAACATTCTCAACGCCTTGGTTCGAGCTCTCCACACAAACGCTGAGAGTGCTTCGAATGTAGTACATTTTTCTAGAGCTCCATCTTCCTTAGCTTTCATCTTTAACTTTTCAAGCAGCTCCCGGTCAAAACGGAAGGATTTGCAGAGCATTTTGTTCTCATCGAGCTTGTTGGTGGAAGAGATGTAGTTAATCTCAGAGAATTCTTGGTGTAGATATTCAATTCGAGGAGGGTTCCGAGACTCGAGAATAGTCCTATCAACAAAAGGAGGGACAGTTAGGGGTATTCCCCTGGCAGTTTCACCCCATGAGTTCACAAATTCCATAGCACTAATTCCGTCAGCCATGCAATGGTTTAGGCACAAGCCAAGAGCAAAGCCTCCACATTTGAATTTAGTCACCTGAAAATTAACAATTATAGAAGTTTTCCTTCAATAAATTTAAAAGGCTTCATAATTTGACACTAGAAACATGAACACATACAAACCTGAGCTACCAAAGGAGGCATTTCTAGTATGCTCTTTGCACCCGCAAAATCATAGATCAGATTCCCAAGAGTGTCTGGATCAGGTTTTGTTCCGTCTCCAATTTCCTCCATTGCGCAATCTGCTTCAGCCTCAACAAAAACAACGCCTTCTCCGCTGCAGTTTACTACCAGTTTTCCTTCCTAGCTAATTGCTAGCCGCCCGACGAGAGGGTAATAGTGGACAAGAACTTTCTCCAAGGCATTCCTAATAACATCCACTGTCTTGCCATTTCCTTTTTCGTCTGACTTGAAGCCATAGATTGTTCGAACAATCACTGCAATGTTCTGGTCCAGGTTTGACAGGAAGTAGACACCCTTTTCTATTTCCTCCGCAGGGCAAACCAGCGTTGGCTCGCTTCTCTTCACTCTAAGCTCAAACACACTGCCGTTTGAGTTCTCCATAACAGCGGACTCTCCTAGCTCCACACCCAAAACCAAAGATCAAACACAGCAGACAAATAAGTGATATGGGAAGGAATATGGCTCTATATTGAATGAAAGTTAATGCATTCTACAAATATATAATCCTAGCTAGGGGAAATCATATATCAGGTGAGGAATGTGATGTAAAGAGAACAGCGATCATCAGAAACACACATGGATTGAGTTGAAACTGGAAGCTTATAAGACTCCGTCAAATGGAGTTTGTTGTCTTTCCTTTTTCAGTGGAGTTGGTATACTTGTACATGATGTTCATAGAAAGGAAAAGGGCGATCAGGCTTTTAAGCTTAAAGACGATCTTTCCTCTTTGGGATAAGGAATATTAATTTGAATATTATGGCCTATGGTTAGTTGTGTTTCAGACATTGGTGTGCGAAACATTGCTGGCAGATGATATTGAATGGATGGATTTCTGGGATTGATATTGAATGTGTGTGGGCACATTGAATTGATGATCATAAATATCTATATATATATATATATATATATATTTATATATATAAATATATATAATATGCATTATTAACAAGTTGCAAGAGATCAATACAACAGTTGTCTGTTGGTGTCCAAAAAACCATAGCTAAAGAAGTAAAACGTTTGTAGCATTACTCAACAATGAGTCTTTGATGCTTCTTTCTTCCGAATTATATATGTCATGGTTCACTGCTTTACAACTCACTTGTCTCATTAAAAGAGTTAAATAAAAGAAATAAAAAATAAAGATGCTAATTGTCGTACTTTAAAAATAGAGCTCATACCAGGCTGTAGTGCAACAGCAATAATGCTAAGCAATTGATTTCTAAAACACATCCTTGAGCAATCTTTGATTTCTTGTTAGCTTGCATATATCCTTTCACCAATAACCTAGAGGTCACAGGTAAAAAAGATGACAAAATCAATATATATATACATATATATATATATATATTTATTGTAGCCCAGATACAAATTTGTATTTCCCACATGGTATCAACCATCAAATATCCACATGCCCAAATTCATAGAGAAGGCAAAGACAGATTCTTTAGACATGTTCCCAAATAGTATCAACCTATTTCTTGGTCTCCTTCAAGTTGTTTTTTTTAATGCAATTACATAATTATGTACACATCACAAGAAACAGCAAAATACACCAGAACAAAAACTCAGAAATACAAGAATATCTGTTTTCCCCCTTAAACCAATTCCTACATGTTGTGAATGCTGTATAATTAGTTATACACAAAGCGGTCTAGTTGACAAGAAGAAGCCATAGTTCGCCTTCTAGCATCAAAATAGCAAGACACTGCAAGCGAATCATTTGGCATAACACTATTACGGGCTTTTTTGATATTTCAAATTTGTTTGTATCATACTTAAGGTAAGAGTTTTTTATGGTAAAATTAACTCATGAATCGTGGTTGTCATATTCGTGCAAGATCTCGTCTGATTGTGACAATTATTTCAAGACCCTAGTTTTTAGCTCGGCAGTTGGTTAAACATGACGTTTTATTCATTTTCTAGGCTGAAATGGTAAGAAATGTCACATTTTCAAAACTAATTGTAATAAATATGTTTTAAAATTATTTGTAAGTAAATATTAAATATATTATGTAAATAATTTATTTACCCCTTTGTTTGTAGTGTAAATAATTCTCATTTACACAATAAGTGGATTTATGTTGCAAATCATGTATTTACCTCATTGTTTATAATATAAATATTTCTTATTTACATAACAAATAAGTTGTTTAGGTTGTAAATCTTACATTTACCACAAATATTTTTAAAACTTGACATTTACTTTAAACAGTTTCAAAATCTGACATGTCTCTTATTCTCCCTAAAAATAAACATCAAACGTTGTTAAAGTTGTAATATTCGTAATTAAGGCAAGTGAAGCAACATAGGTTTAGGGAAATCACAAGTCACTACGAGAAATATTAACTTAAATGACTCTCATTTAACGGCTTTTTTTAAAAAACCGTTGTGGTATGTGGGAGAAAACACGTAGAGTTACGCCAAAATATAAAAACGGTAGTGGTAGGAAACTGAGCCTTACACAACAGTTTACTATAAACCGTCGTGTAAGATCGTATTTTGTAGACGGTTTCTACAAGAAACCATCGTGTAATGTCTTTTAAAGCCCCCCAATTCTAGCTCAATGATTAGACACAAAACGCGAACTAGCTCCCAAAAACATAACCAAAACACTTTGAAACCATAGTTGCCGTCCCTTTCCGCCTCCGTTCTTCCTAATCTCTTGATTTTGTTGATTAGTTATTTATATATATTAGGTATAATTAATTTATGGATCAATTAGTGTGATTGATCAATGTTTATGGATTTATAGATATGATTAGTTATTTGATTATGATGGGTATGATTAATTTGTTGTATGATTAGTGTATAATGAGTATGATTAATTTGTGAAAATTGTAGATTTATAAATATAATTATTTGTTAATTATTTGAGTATGATGGTAGATTTGTGGGTTTATTATATGACTTATATGTGGTAGATTAATTAATTTGTGAAATTGTTTGTAATTGAATTGCATATTTCAATTTAGGACTTCCGAAATGTATATATAGAAAATGGATGTGGGATCATTGATTGACTAGAAAATATGTGAATGGTGTGGAAGAAATTTTATTATTTGCCAAAACTCATACCCAAGGTGATAACATTTGGTGTCCTTGTATTCAATGTGAAAGCCATAGTTCTTATTCAACTGAAATTGTTAGAGGATATCTATTTCGAAATAGGATTATAAGTAGTTACCAAATGACATTTTCATGGTGAATCTATGTTCAAATTACCAACTTTACTAAGTAAAGCAAAGGATACCCATTGTGAAGGATAATGGGTGATCATGGTAATATGATTGACACAATAAATGATTTAGAAGAACACTTTTTATACTGTCTGGAGTTATTAAAGGCGATAATGAATGATGTCGAGACATCCGTATATGAAGGAATCAATTTCACAAAATTGTTCACTTCAGTTAGATTATGGAGTTTGAAGGCGTCAGGTGGGTGGTCAAATTCTAGTTTCACAAATCTCTTAGAATTTCTAGGAAGGCTTCTAGCAAAAAGGTAATAAATTACTAACTAGTATGCATGAGTCTAAAAAGACTTTAAGTGCTTTGGGTTTGGAGCATGAGAAAAAACATACTTGTGCAAATGATTATGAGGACAAAAATCATTACCCGGTTTGTAAAGAGTTAATGTGGAAGAAAGGAAAGGAGCTAAAAAAAGTAAGAAAGGAGTGCCGACGAAGGTATTATAGTACATTGCACTAGTACCACGTTTGAGATGTTTATTCAAAAATGTGGAGCATGCCAAGACTTTGACTTGGCACCATGACAAACGGATTGATGATGGTATGCTTAGGCATCCGGCGGATTTACCACAATGGAAGTCTTTTGGTACTGATCATCCCAAGTTTAGTGTGGAACCAAGAAATCTACATTTTGCTTTATCAACTGATGGAATAAACCCACGTGGTAACATGAGTAATAGACATAGCACTTGCCCTATAATACTTTTTAACTACAATTTCTCTCCAAAATGTGCATAAAACAGAAGTTCTTGATGTTGACTATATTTATTTTGGGTCCTCACCAACTAGGGAATGACATTAATGTGTACTTGGCACCGTTAATTAATAACTTAAAGTGCTTGTGGCTAAAAGGAATTGAAGTTAGAGATGCTTATTGAGAAGAGATGTTCAAACTCTGTGCAATGTTAATATGGATAATAAACGACTTCCTTGCATATGGACATCTATCCAGTTATTTGGTGAAGAATTCTATTAGTTTCCTATTTGTATGAAGGAAACAACTCATAATAGTTAAAGAATGATAAAAAAAAAAAAAAAAAAAAAAAAAAAAAAAAAAAAACCATGTTTCTTGGCCATAGAAGATAGTTGCCCAGAGATCATCATTACCGTAAGCAAAAGAAAGCCTTTGATAGTAACATCAAAGAAAGAGACTCTCCTCGGCTTTTGACAGGTGAATAAGTATTTGAAATGGTAAAAGATGTAAAAGTGGTACTTAAGAAAAGAAAGCAAGATAAGGATGAGCCACCAATAGATGGACATTGGAAAAAAAAAGATCAATCTTCTTCAAACTTTCATATTGAAAGACACTTTTTATTTGCCATTACTTGGATGTTATGCATATTGAGAAAAAATTTTGTGAATCAATAGTCGGCACTTTGCTTGATATTTCAGGCAAGACAAAGGATAGTGAAAGGCACGGCTAGATCTCATAAAGAGATTAGGCCAAATTTGTTTCCCGAGAAAAGAGAGAACCACACTTACTTACTTCTGGCGAAGCACAGTTTACAAGAAAGGAAAAGAGAAAGCTTTGTGAATGACTAACTTTGTTGAAAGTGTCAGACGGCAATTCATCAAACTTTAAAAAGTTAGTGTCGGTGAAGGATTTGAAACTTATAAACATGAAAACACATGATTATCATGTGTTGATGCAACAATTACTACCACTTGTGTTGCGAGGAATTCTAACAAAGGATGTAAGATTTATAATTATCAAGTTGTGCTTGTTCTTTAATTCAATATGTTCTAAGGTAATTGATCAACTTATGCTAGATTTACTACAATTGGAGTTAGTGCAAACCTTGTGTATGCTTGAGAAGTATTTTTCATCGGTATTTTTGACATCATGATTCATCTAACGATCCACTTAGTCTGTCAAATTAAGTTATGCAGACTGGTATATTTGAGATAGATGTACCCTTTTGAAAGGTATATGAAGGTTTTGAAGAGCTATGTGAAGAACCAAAATAGGCCAAAGAGATGTATCCTAGAAAGTTAGGTAGCGGAGGAATCAGTTGAATTTTGCTCCGAATACTTGACTAATGTGGATCAAAGATAATAAACATTAAGCCTAGAGGACTATCTATTGGCAATCCTTCCTCAATAAATTGATAGGAGTGGAGCAAGTTTGTCTTTATATCTTACACAATGCTCATAAAGTGGAGCCTTTCATTAAGGTTCACATGAAGGAATTAAAAAAGACGTACCCGAAAAGAGCAAAAAATGACAAGTGGTTGCAAGATGAACACAACCATACCTATCGAGAGTGGATTAGAGCACACATCTATGTCAAGTACTCCATATCGTAAGATGAAAGCATCTCACAAGACCTCAAGAACTTAGCTAAAGGACCATCGTCGATAGTTGTCAGGTATACATCATATTCCATAAATGGTTATATTTTCTACAATCACAAAAGAAATGAGAAGCATTCTGTCTAAAATAGCAGTGTGACTTTTCTTGTCAAAGCTATGCATATTTCCTTCGTGAAGGACAAGAATCTGGTATATGGGACTGTAAACTACTTTAGTTTCGTTGAAGATATTTGGAAACTTGATTATTGAGGATAATATATAGCACTTTTTAAGTGCAAATAGGCTGATAATAACTATGTTAAAACTGATAATGACAGCATCATGGTGGTTGACTTTAGGCGATTGGGATAATAAAAACGATCCCTTCATTATGACATCGCAAGCAATTCAAGTTTTTTATACAACGGATCTTGAAGATTTGGAGTTGTTCCTTGTTGTCCCTATGAAGCCAAGAGTTGCTATTGGTAGTGAAGAAGTTACTGAGAATTGCACAGACATCCCCTCATTCACGAAAGGTTTGCCGCTGGTTGAAGATATTGATAATTTTGACAATGACATTTCTCCCTTGCTTTGCAAAAAAGGAGAAAAAAATTAGTATTTATAAACTAATTTGTGATGTTTTATTTCAATTAGATTTTTTTTAACTTCTTTGTTTTTATTCTTCAATTTTAAGCTAAGGGATGTATCTTTTTTCTCTCATTATGTCTCTTTATGTACTTCAATTTGTGATAAAATACCGAAGTAAATGGATTCTGCGCCATTGAATGCATAACATACAAACTGGTCACCCACTACAAGAAATTTTTGATTACACGACCTTTATTTAATGATCGTTTCCTAAAAACCGTCATGGTAAGGCAAAAAAAATGCGACAAGTTACGCCCGCGAAAACGAAGACCGTCGTGGAACATGGCGATAGCTACCATGACGGTTTTTTAAAAAACCGTTGTGGAATACGAGAGCTACCACAATAGTTGTTGAAGGTGACCTCGACACCACCACTGAGGAGCTAAACTCCAAGTGGTTGGCCCCCCAACTCGGCAAAGGTATGTGGAGCTCATAATTGAACCCGATTACGCTGGATACGTTGTCTGAGGTGCTCCTTAGGGATCCTTTGGGCCGCACCTCTCTTGGGTGCCTCCTCGGACTCAATGTCAGCTCGGGTCAGACTATCATCATTCTGAAGTAGGCTGCTGCTTGCTACCATTGGCCAACAAATGGCAAATAACTCACCGTCGGATGCGAGCTCATCTACCAGCAAAGGGACACGACACTTGTCGTTTGCCATCTGACACGCCATGATGTGACACTCGGGTTATAGGCAAAACCCACCTAACACCCGGTTCAAGTGGTAACCTATAAATAGGATGTATTTATTGTATTCTAGAGACAGGCGAGCTCCTTCTTAACTAACTTGTTCCCGACCTCTGCCGAGCACCCCCTGTCTTGAGCATCAGAGAGCCCTTGTCTTGTTTATTGACCAACTCGCCTCCGAGGCATCCATCCTCTTGTTGCAGGTCAACCAGTCCAGGCAGAGGCGAATGGGGAAGAGCTGAGCACCGTGCGCCGCTGCACGTGGTGTTGGTACGATGCCAGAACGCGGTAAGCATCAACAATGGTTTTTTAAAAAACCGTTGTGGTAGCTTACCAATTCCACGACAGTTTTTAAAAAACCATTGTGGAAGAGGATAGCTACCATAACGGTTTTTCAAAAAATCGTCTTGGTAGCTATAAGCATATTCCATGATATTTTTTAACAAAATTGTCGTGGTAGCTTACTTAAAATCTCTTTTCCTACCTCAATATTCAGACACAATTCAAAAACTCACTTCTCAAATACAAACACAGATCCGTCTGAATCAGCTACTGTCGTCCCTTTCCCCTTCCACACTCCTTAATCTCAACCCAAATTGTAAGTTTTTGTTAGAAATTGATAAATTGTTGTTGATTGTGTTGTATAATTAATCTGAAATTGATAAATAGTTGCTAATTTTGTTGTTTATTTCATGAAATTTGTATTATGGATCATGGGTATGATTTCTTTGTTTTATAATGAGTATGTGTAACTTGTTTTATGATGGGTGAGGTTTTTGTTTTATGATTAATTAATATATATAGGTGGGTATATATATAAATTGTGAAATTAATTTTAATTGAATATTTGTTATTTATTATTTCGATTTAGGAATTCCAAAATGAATAGGAAATGGATGTAGGATTTTTGATTGTCTAGAGAGTATGTGAATGGTGTGAAAGAGTTCTTGGATTTTGCCAAAAGTTATGCCAATGGTGATAAAATTCGGTGTCCTTGTGTTCAATGTAGAAACCTTAGATTGCATCCAATT
>CAMOHE010054385.1:50798-85692 GCA_946598075.1 Artocarpus hirsutus | reverse complement strand
TGGCAGTAGTACTTCTATATTTGTGTGTGTATTTATATACAAATATCCAAGTTGAAGTTGACCTTGTTTGTTTTCTTAGAATTATTGTCTGTATAAATAAAAGTTCTCGTACAAAATTCATTTTCTGGGTACTGCTCAAGAAATCAAAGTGCAGAACTCTCTCTTTTTGGTTTCTTTTTTTTTTTTTTTTTTGGCTCCTATCTCCTAAATGCTTTCAGACCCTCAAGAAAAAATGCAACTGATTATGATCAAATTAACAACGTTATGCAGTTAAACTCATGTGATGCATACACTAAAGTTCAAACGAATAAAGTAAGGCCAAGTATTAATACTTCATTACCAATCAAACGGCTTAATTATGGATATATCATTTTATTAATATTTGGGATTTGATGAAAAAGAAATTGATTGGATTTTTATCTTCATAAAACAAATTAAAATGAGGCTTATAAAATGGGAACTAAAATGCATGGCTCGTTATGCTTATGCATGCTTATTATAAACCCTTTTATTTCCCATAACACTCGTTAATTAATAATTAATTCTCTCATTTTACTTGTTCCATATTTCATTCCTCCTTTCCCCCCCTTTGTCTTTCTCTCTTTTGCATGTTATCTACTCATTTACCACGTTAATTATTATCAACGTTAATATAATACGTGTGTGTGTATCTTTCATGTGGTGTCTCGAGGTTTGAACAAGATCAAGAGGCAGATCAACTAAGTAATCATGATGATGATCATCATTCTCAAGCTAACTTTATAAGGAGAGTATAAACTTGATGATCTCATGATTCTGATTTTGATGTAATTATTCAATTTATTCTCTCGTTTAAATATTAGAAAATATTATTTACATGAATATTATATTGCAGGTAATGTTGATGAAGCAAAGAGCGGAAAATGAACGTGTCAAAGATGAAGGAGGAATCTCCCGAGTCCGTCGTGGACAAGGTACGTTAAACTAGTTTTATCCTTTTAATTTCTTTGTTTCCAGCTGGTCAAAAGATGGAATATTATTATCCGGAATTGCCATCTTGGTCAACTTCGTAATTTAGACATTATGGTATATATGAGTTAGTCCAAACTAATGAACCTATAGAATTTTCCTTTTCGTACCCTACCAACCATAGCTTTAGACTTAGAGGCCGTAGGAAAAAAAAATATACAAAGCAATTATATAGTTTTACTGATGAAGAATTGGACTATAATTTTGAATTTCAATTTGTATAGTTATATGTTACAATATTATATTTTTACATTTAATTTGAATTGGGATTATGTTTATATTGGATTATTTTTAGTTAAGTTTTTTTTTTGTTAATTTAGATTTCTATAAATATTTTAGTGACTGTAATTCTTATAGAGAGAATGTTTATAAATTATGAACATTGAGATTAATTGTTTTCCTCCTCTTGAATTATTACTCGCTCGAAAACTTTTTCTTTTTTCTATTGTTTTTTTATTTTAATATTTCTAGTTCTTATTCTTCTTTTTCGTGGTTCAATTTTTCCATTCCATTCCCTATTCTATCTTGGCATACATTTTATGAAATTAATGCTTGTCTTAATGGCAGGGATCGGCAGCTCAAGACCTTAAGAAAGGAAACCTTGTTTAATTAGGAGAAGAGTTGAAAACATTAGTTTGTACTATAAGCATTGTAAAACTCTCATATCATATAATGTATTGGTTTATGGACAGTTTGGAAGATCAGTTCTAACCCTTAATTACAATTATGAACTGAATAAAGCTATCACATTGTATAGTAAAAAGCTATGGTGTAAAGTTCTCACATGCTACAATTATTAAACCAAAACTATTGGTTTTAACCATTCTTTCAAACGGTCTATTAAGCTTATTGATTTGAACTCTTCTTCAAAACACCCTAGAAATTGTAGAGTAATGGGAATGATAATGGCTCCAATAGAAAGGAGTTGACAAGGGAGAAAGTCCCTCTTGATGGTGTAATCTTACGTTTAACCGCCTCGTCTCTTAACAAACAAAATACAACCAAACCAAATGTTGTTTTCAAAACCCCATATGATTATTACGATCATATATGTTATTAGTCTGGTGCAATATCTTCTGATGATATGTTGCTTTTGTAACTCAACCTTCCCTATCAAAATATACCTAACAAGACTAGTCCACACAAATATATAATTGCAAACAATTGTCAACTAATTTAAATATGTATGGCGACTGAAAATGTAAAATACACACACACACACATGCAAGCATATATTACACTTTTCATAAGTTTCTGAAGGCCCATATTTCAATTCATATTTAATTTAAGAGGTAGACCAACATTAGTGACGGTTTTTAATTGTCACGTCCTAAAATACTGGAGGTGACGTGGTGGATTAATAAGTTAATTAAACTAAAATTTTTGATTAAAAACACCAATTAAATGTTCTGAGTTATTTTAAAAAACATGATAGTTTAAAAACTCTTTAAAGCAATGATCGTTATTTTGAAATAGTTAATCATAAAATAAAGTAACAAAGACAGAAGAACATAAACCAGGTTCCACCGGACTTACATTAGTGTACAAATATGATATCGACAATAAAATATTACAATCACATTCCAATATGAGAGATAAAAATTTAAATAATACATGCCTTGATTAAAACAAAGAAATAATCAAAACAGACTTTCTACAACTCACGTGCTTATCCTATCGCCTCCTGATCAATCCTAGGTTGCACTCTTTATGACCCGATCTCTGTATATAGCATCAGCTCTAGTTTATCATTCTAGACGATGTTAGTCTATACATCTAGTATCTTATCATTATTATGTTTCATTTTACCAGATATTCTCATTACGTTCATTATTTGATTTATTATGATCATTCATTCTTCAGCAAGAAATGAAAAATACTAAGAAGTCCATTCTAATATTCCTTAAAAATCAATTTGAAAGAAATCATTTAGCAATAAGTCTTTTTATGGCCAAGGCCCTATTTGAAAATATTTAAAACATTTTATCATTTATCGAAAATATTTTGAAAGAATCTTTAAAGCCAAAACTATTTAAAAACCTGTCTACTAAAGAAGGGGTAAAAGTCCTACCTCGATACCTTATATTGTGACTCAATACCGCAGTCTCAACCCGTTATATGTTAGCTCTATAGAACCACGATCAACCTTAAAAGTAAACTAAGCTTTATTAATATCTAACTCACAGTATTCTACAATACTGTGCTATGTCATGGTGTCTTAGTATGCCTTTAAAGGTTACAAAATCATATCATGAGGTTAAAATCTTTATCTAGGTTTTTAAACGGTGAAAAACGGGTGAAAAATAGCAAAATTTCATGAATTCTGGTCAGCCTATTGAACTTCTCTATCCAGCCTATCCAACTGCATATTTTGGCCTGCCAACCATGCAGCACCGGCTTGCCAGACTGGCCCAAGTTCGGCCTGTCGATTGTATGAATTCGGCATGCCGAACTCATGAGTCCGCCCAGCCAATGTGTAAGATTGGCTTGTCGAATTGGAAAAATCTGGAGACCTGAGACTTTGAGTCTCAGTCTCTCCAAATCCAAAATTTCATTCTAAATCTGTTTTCTTAATTGTCAAGCATGAAAAATGTTCATAGATGATAGAAAAACATACTAGAATACTTTTAATTTACATAAAGATTTTTGAATAAATTCGAAAAAGGAGACAAAGGGGAAAATGTAATTTAACCAAATTTTCGTGAAATCAAGCCTAGATTCTAGATGACTTAAGCTCTACTAACTTAGATTGAATGTTTTTTAAACTTTAGAAACTCAAATTTCAATATTTCAATGAAATTTAGAGAATTGGAAAAAAGTTTGAAATTTTGAAAGTTTAACAAACTAACCTCAAATCCGAGCTTTAAATCGAGTTTATGGAGACTGAATCTCGTTTCTTAAACTTCCAATCCAACTAAGGTTCAAAGTTTTTGCTTAAATTTTGAATAAAAATCAAGAGAGAAGAGAGAGAGAGACAGAGCGTGAGAGAAGAAGAGAGGGAGCTGGGAAAGAAAGAGAGAGAGAGTGTGAAGAAAAGGAGGGGAGAGGGGGTTAAATAGAAGAAAATGTGGTTCTACGAAGTAAAAATCATGTTCCAACATATAGTTTTTCAAAAAAGGCATATTGGACACTTAACAAATTTTTTTGTTTTAAAATTTAAAATAACAAATAAAAATAACTGAAGGTGAGATAAATTTAAAATATACCACAGAATGTTTAAATTAAATTTCAATCATATTAAGGCATACTAATCTACCATTTATATGCTACCCTTACTTAATTAAATTCTGGGTGTCACATTAATTCATTGTTTCATCATAATAATTTAGATGTAGATCTTACCTTTGACTATCATTAAACTAACTATGAGACTGAAAAAATGAGCTTTAAAATATATCTAAGAAAATATGAGATATCATGGGGGGTAAAAAAGGAGCTAATATTCATGCATTTTTCGGTAGTGGGTGATAGAAGAATATTAGCATGTTTGACTAAATTTGGACGAGAAATAACAGAACTGCTAATTAGTTTGAGAGAGCTTGAGTGGCAATGACCCAAAATTTCCAAAGAAAATTCCAATTAATCAACATTGCTTAGCTAGATATCTTAAATATTAAACTAATGGGACAAAGTGGCGTTTTTTGAAAATAAATATAGTTGCTCAACTTTTTGTCTATGCTATCTTTTAAGCTTAATTAGGCTCCAAGAAACCCAGCACGCCTTTTGACCAAAAAAAGTCTTTATTCAAACACAAATCACCCTTTTTCGTTTCCTGTCTCAATCATTCTGCATCATGGTTTCAAACATTAAAGCGATAAATTAAATTAACCCATTGATATCTGCTAGATCAAGCAATAGAGGATAGAGTTGAAGGTGACTATAAATTTTAAGAATGCGAGTTAGGTCCGAGTTAGGCCCTGTTTCGCATAAGAAGTTTAAAAAAAAGACCTAATAAAAAGTCTAAACAACATCGTCAATGTCTTGTGTGTTTTTTCAAATTCTATACATCTTGAGCTTGTTAAATCGTACGTATGAGAGCTATATGGGAATAAAAAAAATTATAAATTTACGAAATTTAATAAAGATGTAACACTTTATAATTGTACCATATTATTAAGATATTTTTATGTCTTCGACAAAAGAGTTAACCTGCGAAAAAGGAAAGAAAGAAAAATTGGACCAGATGGGTGCTTTTTCTGTTGTGACGTTTCTGCTATAGTAGGCGTATCAATGAAGGAGAAGGCTATTGGTCTCAGTTTTAGTGGAGATATTTAAAAGGGTATTCCCAAAATTGTCCTTGTCGTTAATAAGGAAGTTTATGTCAATTCAATATCATCTATGACATATGATAGATGTGTATATTTGCTCATTCAAAATCCACCGACTTTTAACACACGCAATTGTACAATGGTGGGGATATATCTATATATATGTGTGTGTGTGTGTGTACATATACAAACATATAAAATAGTTTGGTCCCATATCATCGGTTAAAAACCTGAATCAACGCTTTGCCATTCATCACTCACCTATAACGAAACAGTTCCATCAAAACCCACACCAAACTCTCATTTTCAGCCTCACCAACTTTTGCTATTTCCTACTTTAACGCAAAGGATATTGTTCTTCCTCATTTTATGGGTGGGAACCTAACTAGTATTTACTATTTAGTAGTTACTAGTTACCTTCAGACAATGAACTCCATGTCTTCTTTTTTACCTTTGTTTTTTCTGGTTTTATTGATTTTCCCCTTCAAAGTGAGATTTTTCTTGCACCCACTTGACCTAACCTCAGTCAATATTTGTTAAAAATATTTAAGAATACTCTATGTGCTTGAAAGAACTTATGTCTTTCTCCTGATTGCAGTCCCAACACACGTGTTAGTATATTGAAACTGTCACAAACTATAGTAAATTACAAAAAACAATGTTCTTTTGTATTTAATTCAATTTATATAATCCTAAAAAACATTCATTGCATAATAAAGATCCAAGATCAAAATTATTGGTATTTCACCGATCATATCAATAGATTCAAAAAACAACGCTTGTTCGGAGAGGTGAAGATACTAATGATAAAACTTGAGAGAGGAATTAAGAATTGAAACTCTTTTATGATTTAATAAAATACCATTAACGATTTTCATTCCCCAAGGAAGTGGAGGGGAAAAGTGGGGAATTCGATTTTGGATAGATGAGTGGAGGTGGAGTATATGACCCACCCACCGATTCTGGTCAAACTTCAAAGTAAGATAGTTTTGGGTTCTCCAACCGCTGCCTTGTCAGCATTCACCAATCTCTGACTTTTGACTCCTTCATTTTCTCCATCAAACTTCCAAATCTATCCTCTGTCAAACCCTCACTTCCTTACACCACTCTCTTCTCGCCACGTCATACTGTCTTATTGTAACCGACGTCCATCTCCGCCATGTATCTTTTAAACACAAAAGTACGTCAAACTCCAAAATCTAGCACCGGTTCGCCCCCGTAGCTTCGTACTACGGCCCGTACCGGATTCCTCTTTCTCGCTTCGTCCCACGAGGGTAGGTGAATTACCAAGACTGTCCTTAGAGGAACGTGGCATTTCATCAGTGTGTAGGGTTTTTTTTTTCAATTTTCTTTTTAATTAAATATTTATTTTAATATATATATGTGTATGACTCTTCCTTGAATGTTTATTAAAATAGTAAATATCTTAATATGAAGACCGTTCAATTTTAGATTTCAAAATTTTATATGGGTTTCCAACTCGACCCTAGTCTTCTTCTTTGTAATTTACTATAATTGTTTTAATAAATCACAATTAAAATTAAAAAAATCAGTGCAAAGTATTTTTTAATCAAGTACATGATGCTAAGGTGACTGATAAGTTAGGACTGCATGACAAAAAACTTTGTACTTTCACCCCCAAAAAAAAGACGATACTTTCTACAGTCCCACAAAATTCTCATTTTTTTAACTATGCTTTTATGTTTATTTTTTTTTTTCTAAATTGAGTATGATCTCCCCATTCTCCCCGTTTTCTCAATTTGATTTCTCTTCTCCTTTCTCTCTCTATCTTTCTCTTTCTCTCTCTTGGTTGATCTGTTGCGAGTCGTTTTGACCGGACGAGCTTAGCAGCTGTGCTGTTTCTTCTTCTTCTTTTTTGTTGTTGTTGTTGTTCGTGCAATTCGTCAATGTCGTTGAAGTTGTGCTATTAATCTCCGCCTTTCGGGTGTCGCAGATTCAGTGCAGTGCGTCTTTCGATTCTTCCCAGGTTTCGGAAATTCCCGAACAAGATTAAAACGTCGATTCGATTCGTCCCTGGTTCGGTCATCGCGTTAGGGTTTTCCGAGAATGAAGTCTCGGCTGGGTATGCTTCGGAAATTCGCACTCTACAAGGCCGATTCCAAGGATAAGAGAGACCTCCAATCTTCCGCTCAGTTGGAAGAGCTAGCTCAGGCTGCTAAGGTTTTTTTTTTTTTTTGGTTTTTTTTTTTAATTTTTCTAATTTTCCATTTCTATGATTAATTCCGTTTTCAACACTATTTTAATGCTTATTAACACTGTATTGGAGCTGATGAACTGATGATTAATTTTAATTTAATGCTTAAACCTTTTGGGAAAAAAAGCTAATTAGGGAGCTTTTCCATTGTTGTTTGATCATAAATATCACTGTGAATTGGGGGCTTTTTTATGATGATGATTAGAAGAATGAGATTTTTGCTAAGTAGTTGCTTTTGATCAATTTTTCTTTTTCTTTGGTTCTGTTTATTTCTATTTTGGTGCTTGTGCATTCAATAGCAGAAAGAGAGTTAAGAATAGATAAACATATTGTGGATGCTTGCACTGAAACCACTGTAGTCGTGGTCAAAATAGATAGAAACTATAAAATATAGATTGAGATTTAAAGTGAACTTTTTTTTTTAATAAATTTGCAAGGAGTGACTGTGGATCAGGCTAATATGCTATTTCTATCCTTGACCCATCAATTAGTAATGAAAAAATCTGTGATTGTAACGTAATTGTTGGCCGGCGATTTTAAATAGGTTAGTGTAAATGGATAGACTTTGCTTATCTCTAGAAATCAATTAGTAATGAAAAAAAATCTGTAATTGTAATGTAATTTTCAGGCAGTGAATTTAAGCGGGTTAGTGTAAAGGGATACGCTTTACTTGTTTCTAGGCATGAAAATTATATACACAGATACAGATAGATGCTCTTAAGTTTTTGTTATTTTGTTTAACTGACGATTTATTCTGTACAATTATTTGGATTTGCTCAACATTGTAGGACATGCAAGATATGAGAAATTGCTATGACAGCTTACTTTCTGCTGCTGCTGCTACAGCAAACAGCGCATATGGTATACATTTGACTTGTGCTCTAGTAACTAGTTTATTGCTCATGGTGTAATTTTTGAAATAAGTTTTAGGGGCGTGGACATAGTATTGATGATGCAAGTATCAGTATCTCTTTACTATTTAAGTTCATGAAGCTGAATGTTGACATGATGAAGCTCATGTCACATATTACTTGTTCATATTTATGCAAATTAAGATCATAGGCTTCTCCCGTTTGATTTAAGCCGTACTTGCAGAATTCTCGGAATCACTACGGGAAATGGGAGATTGTTTACTTGAGAGGACTGCATTAAATTATGATGAAGAAAGTGGTAAGTGAACCGATTTGCGTCCTTTTTTTTTGTTGGCTTGTTCACAGGAGATATTGAGGGAGAGAGTGGTAAGTGAATAAAGATACGTTGATTTTTCTTGGCAAGACGATGGGAAGAGTGATGGCATTCTGTCTGCTCCCTCATTTCCTTTCTTGGCATTCTTCCTCTCTTTGTATGTTTATTTGATGTGAGAGTAGTATCACTATATAATTTTCACATGTTTAAATCTTTAGCATTCTGAATTAATTCAATAACATCCACGTTTTTTCTGCAGGTAGAGCTTTACTAATGTTAGGAAAAGCACAGTTTGAACTTCAAAAACTTGTTGATAGCTATGTGAGTGCTTTGGAATTGTTTTGTTTCAAATGAAATATCCTTTATCATATTTTTCAAGTGTATTGCCTTGAATTCATTTTGGCATTGACCGACTATTATTTCTACTTCAGCGTGCTCATATACTTCAGACAATTACGAATCCGTCAGAGTCTCTTCTCAATGAACTTCGGACAGTTGAGGTATGCTCTTTCAATCATTACTGGCGGTTTGTAGTTTTTGGTACCCTTGGTTGCAGCTCTGATTTCTTGGTGCTATGTTTTCTGTTTTCGCCGTTCGCATGCCTTTTTGAGGTGGTCTTGCTACTCATAATATCTCTGTTTTCCTGGAAACTTTGTTTCTGAAAGAAGTTGTGCTCCATAATATTTTTGGAATTTTATAGGTGCTGACCTGAAAAATTTATCCAACCCTTCGGTATTTCCTAGAGATGTAATTTGTTGACTTGGAATAAGTTGCTTTCTAAACATTTATTTGTATATCTTTGTATATGTATATGGCTCAATGTCCTGGTGTTCTTTGGTACAGGAGATGAAGCGACAATGTGACGAAAAAAGGTCTGTATGCTTTCATTCTAACCAATTTTGTTTTATGCTTGAACTTTTTCTTCTTACTCTCAAAGTCTTCTTCAGGACTGTATACGAGTACATGGTGGCACAGCAAAAAGAGAAGGGCAAGCCGAAAAGTGGGAAAAACGAAAGTTTTAGTTCAGAGCAACTGCGAGCAGCTCATGAAGCATATGATGAGGAGGCAACTCTTTGTGTTTTCCGTTTGAAATCTCTAAAGCAGGGGCAGTCCCGGAGTCTTCTCACACAGGCAGCTCGTCACCATGCGGCACAGGTTTTCTTCCTTAGATTTTAAAAGTTTGAATTTGATACTCTCTTGAGATTTTGTTATTAAATGCGTTTTTTCCTCCTTTCTTGAATTCAGTTGAATTTCTTTCGGAAGGGACTTAAATCACTTGAGGCTGTTGAGCCCCATGTGAGATTGGTTACAGAACAGCAGCACATTGAATACCAATTCAGTGGACTTGAAGATAATGATGGAGAAGATGGTGAGGATGCAGACGAGAATGGCAATGACGCTACTGAATATGGAGAATTGAGTTTTGAGCATCGATCACATAAACAGGGGCTAGATGTTATTCCGGCATCCAGGAATTCAATGGAGGTAAGAATATAGGGGAAAAAATTATGATAAGGTTTTCCCTATTAGAGTCAACAATCTTATGAAATTTCTCATTATAATTTTTAAAAAGATTCTGTCCCATAAAAAAAACTTGATGGGAAGAAAAGTGAGTGATAGATTAATTTGGTTGTAGTAACAGGGAGTTGACTTTGTAATTGGTGGTTCCCGAATAGAGAACATTCTATAGAACGAGAGCTCTCGTGTAAAATCTCATTGACCTGTCTGGCTTATTATGACTATTAAAACTGAAGTATAGATTTAACATCTATAAATTGTTGATTTTGGCCAAATTATGTGTTTGACACTCGTGATATTACCTTCTCTAAGTACCATTGTGGTTGTGGCTCTTTTCTAGTTGGTGCATACTTTTCGGAGGTGTAACTCTTTGACATAGTGATCATGACATTGAGATTTTGTTAAGATATGTTTTTCAATGCTTATTTTCATCCTCATTTGTGGCTTGTTTTATCCTATCTTTTGAAAAGACTTCAGTGGCTTATTTTACAGGTGGATGAAGATGGTATATCATCTCCCCAGGGTTCAAAGCTGGAAAATGCAGAGGTATGATCCTATGGGCCCTGTAATTGGAAACTTTAAGCTCCAGACTAAAGTATTTTACTTCAATTGTGGAGCAACACAAACAGTTCAGGTTTTCCGAATCGTACAAGAAATCGTTACAATGACCATTGAAAACCATGCACAACAAATTCTATTTTGTATTTCGTATGATGAAATAATGAAGCTTTCAGTACCTAAAGTTTGGAGTCTAAATGTTAACATGTTCTTTGCCACGATTTACATAGATATCTCTATTTTTTCACAGAGGACAGTGGATACCATTATTATTATTATTATTATTATTATTGTTATTATTATTATTTTTTAACAGTAATATTTCTAAATGTAGATGATTCTAGATAGAAACCAAGGAGATCTCAAGGTCCCAGGTAGAGAACTCAGAGTTAGCAGCTACTCGGCCCCAATTTTACCAGAGAAGAAGTTTGATCCGGCTGAGAAAGCTAGACAACTGCAACAATTGTCTGCATGTAAATCTAGCACATACGTTCTTCCCACTCCTACTGACGCAAAGGGTTTTATGACAGCAAGAAACAGCAGTTCAGTTCACACAAAGCCAAGTGGACGCACCCATAACATGTGGCATTCTTCCCCGTTGGAAGAAAAGAAGCTTGAAAAAGACGAGGGTGATGGTACATTGCCAGGACATACCTTAAAAGCACCATCAGCACTCAAGGACGGTGGTACTAAAACGTCCATCCAACTACCTCGTCCTCCACTTGCTGAGGGACTTGCATTAACACAGCTTGATGTAAATGTATCCGATAATAAAAAGATCAAAAGACAAGCTTACTCTGGTCCGTTGACTAGCAAGTCCTCATTGACAAAACCCGTTTCATCTACCAGTGGTCCCATTGTGTCTACGGAATTTCCCCAGCTAATGTCTGGATTGGCATCACGTTCACAAATGCCTCTGTCGTCTTCATCTCCAAAAGTATCCCCGAGTGCTTCGCCTCCCCCTGCTTCATCACCTAGGATAAACGAGCTTCACGAGCTTCCTAGGCCCCCAGGTAGTTTAGTTCCAAAGGCATCAAGATCTCCTGGTTTGGTTGGTCACTCTGCTCCGTTGACCTTAAGAAATCAAGAGCATAATGTTACAACTAGGATTAATATTGCATCTCCTCTACCAACTCCACCATTGTTTGTTCGTCGAAGCTTCTCCATTCCTTCAAGCAGTCAGAGAGAAATGGCTTTGCATGTAGCCAAACATTTCGAGTCTCCCCAAGCTCCAAACAAGGCCGAAGATGTTGTTTCACCTCCTTTAATACCTATTTCACTCTCAAACATGAACCTGGTACCAACTGTTTCTGAAGTGACCCCTCAATCTAGTCCAATACAAGGTGAGATACCATATTCAAGTACTTGGTTTTCAAACTAATTTGCAGTGCTAGATTGATTGTTACCTCCATATGCATGGACACCTGCACCTCTAATTTACCAATAAGCACTTCATAGTTGTATTATCTTTCGTTCTTACTCCAATGTGACAGCATGTATGATTTATTTTGCGCAGTTGCTAATTATGATCCTTGCCTTGGTCATCAACGGTAGCCTTTAAAAATGTCACATCTGAACTAGTAAAAGTAGAACATGAACACGATCTTAGAGTTAGTTATGTGCTAGTCTCCCTCTATTTTGTTCCCTCCAAAGACAAAACTAGCAGCTTAGCGCGATTCATAAAAAACATCAGGTCATCACTTGAACCGACAATTATATTGCATAACACGGTCATTCTGACTTCCGAGTTCGAAACTTTTCAGTGGACGCAGGTGGGAGCTGATACCATGCAACATTAGTTTGAAGCTGTGATTTTTTTCCCTTCTTTTCGAGGTCTGCCAGCGGAAGATTGTTTTGGGCCTCTTTATTTTGGTGTTAGGTGGAGGTCTGTAAAGTTGATGTTATATGAATTGTTTAGTTTCTCGTCTTGATCGTTGTTCATCCTCCGTTAGTGATTGATTATGATGGGAACTAAACTCTACACGATTGTCTTCACTGTCTGTCGTATATATCTGCTTCGCACGACGAATTTTGTGTATTTTACCGAGTAATGAATGACCAATGAAGGGGGGGTTTTGCATTCTTTGGACCTCCATAATTAGTTGGATTGTTATCTAATGTCTTTTTGCTTTGTGGCTAGGATGGATATCAATCTCATTATATAGGCGAGGGAGAAACCCGAAAGACATTGTCTTGGACTTCATTAATTCATGTCTTTAAAAGTCTAAGAATCTTGTTGTATTCGGCTTAAATCTTCAACATGTTCATTGCCAGTGAATCGTTGGTTTCGTTTTTGTTCCTATCCGTTTTAGGCATAAAAAAATTGGGCGTCCTTGATGTTTTGCTTTTCTTTGAATCAAAATAGTACTTTCATTCGATTATAAATATACAATGTACGACTGAAGTCTACCACAACTAATTGATGGAAATGCAATATCACAAATAAAACTAGGTAGCATGCATGCAACTTCACGAGGGATAACTAGTTTTGTCATTATAGATATCCTTTTGGGTTCTCAGGTTTATGGGAATAGGATTTTGACTTCAGAATACGGCGCCGTTTTGAAATGATGGACCGGCCTGCTTGTGTGCTTGAAGACAACTAGCCTAAATCTATTTCTTTTTCGGTCAGTTAGATAAATGACCCAATTTTGTTATTTTGAATTAAACCAAAAAAAAAAAAAAAAAAAAAGAAGAGGGAAATGCAAGATATTTGAAACTTTTTGAAATAAATGTCAGTATTTAAAAATATTTATATAGTAAATCGGCAAAAAAAAATTTTACTCATAATAAATAGATAAGTAAAAGATATTTTTACCGAGTAAATTTTCTTTGATATTTACTACAAATATTTTTTAAAGCTAATATTTACTTCAATTAGTTTTGAAAAAGTAAGATTAAAGAAAATATAACTCTTGTTTGTAAATATTCTATATATGTCTTAAAATGATATCATTAAAATAATTACTATATAATTATACAGTATAAAGTATTACATCATTAAAATAATTGCTATGTAGTTGAGGACATTTTAAATATAATCTGAATAATGTGTTGAATTTCATCGCAATAGTTTGATCATGTGTTTTAATTTTTTTTGAAGTGCATGTGTTGTAATTTTTTCTTTCCTCGGTTCCACATGTTAGAGAACATTGCATGTTTTTTTACGGGAAATTACATGTTTTGATGCTACACTATCGTTTTTATTATATGTTTAAATTATATTACAGATAAACATTGTAGAATGTAGAAAAAAAAAATTCAGAAAATAATATTTATAAAAATTCCTTTTCACATTAACACTGTTACCAATTTCTCCATGGAAAAGAAAAATAAGAATAAAAAGAATTAATGTCATGTAAAAACATGATGCAGATAAGCCGTCCGAGAAGATAAGGCTTACATGCACAGGACTATGTTCCAAATGATGCTAACACCGCATCAGTAAGAACAATACTAAATAGTGTTGACAGACAGACAGACAGCTGATTGAGTGACAGTAGATTAATCGTATAAACTGCAAAGGAAAGCAAAGCAAAGACCCCCAATCCCAATCCCATTGGAAAGTGGAAGCAGAAAAGAGAGAGAAAGGAGTTTCCATGGAGATAACAACAGCCCTCCAAATAATCCACAGTACTCCTCTGCTCCCCCTTTTGAGGCCTTCACAATCACAATTACAATCACAATCTTGTTTCCCGATTGTCAGGACATGTATCTCCCAATTCCCAACACCTCTTTTTAATAAGTCGTTCACTTGCTTCGCCGCCACCGATGGGAACACTTCTTGTGAGTTCCTTCCCTGCTTCCTTCAATTTCCCAAATCCCAGTTTCTTCTTCAGTTTTCGTAATTTCCCAAATCCGACTTTTTAGAACTAGACAATCTCGATTCCAACTTCCAGCATTCTGGGCTGCATGCCTACTGTTTGATTATTGGTTTTCCTTGCTTGGGATTTGGCATAGTTTCTTAATGTGACATTTAAACTTCTTAATAAGCAATGAAAATGTTGGAACCAAGTTTATAAGTTGTTGTTGAAGCTCCAATACAAGTTTTAGATGTTTTCTTAAAAAAGCTCTTTCTTTTTCTTTTTTTTTTTTTTTTTTTTGAGATTACAGTCTGTGGCTTTGACTAAAAAGACCCATTTAAGAAATTTAACTTTTTAGATCCTAATTCTATTTTTTTCATTTAAGTCCTAAGTCCTAACTATCAATCCCTTGAACATTCAGCAGCAAAGGTTGGCGTGTCTGATCGCTCTCTCGTGGTGAAGGTGACTTTTCTTTTTCTTAGTCCTCTTCCTGCCTCTAATTTATGCACCTGCATTTGGTTCTCTTTGAAATTTGAATGAATCAGTAAGAGAATATTCTTGGGATTTTCTTTTCTTTGATACCTCTTCTCACCTTTCAATGAGGACAACAAAAAAAAAAAAAAAGGATGGAGGTTGAAGAATTTTGCTTGTTTTTTGCTTTAAAATGAATGATTGTTTCATGTGGTTTGAATTGTTGATTTAAAGTGCTCAGTTTTAATTCAGAAGAAGGCAGCAGATGTATTCTCTTTACTCAAAGGAACTTCCATATTTCTCGTGGGTAAGGATCGGTTCGTAAACCAAAATAACGGTGTTCTATAAGAGGGTTACACTGACTAAATAATGAGTTTTTTCTACTCTTGTGTGTGAAAAGGGATGAACAGCTCCATAAAAACCTGTCTGGGAAAACTTTTAGCAGAAACATTACGATATTATTACTTCGACAGGTGCCTAATTTATTACTGGAAAATGAGACAATGATATTCTTCTCCTTATATATCACCCAAATCCATCACATTGAGTTCTTCTGCATGCAGTGATAGTTTGGTTGAGGAAGCTGCTGGTGGTAAATCCGCTGTTAAATCTTTCAACGACACTGATGAGCAGGGCTTCCGAGAATCTGAGGTGATTTTTTTTTATTACAGACAACATTTATATGTATTTTGCCTCAGTTGTTGATTTTGATTTCAATCCTCTGGATAAGAGGAGTGTTTATAATTAGGGGTGTCAGATAGTCGGTTTGGAAGGAAAACCATTGATTGAATCAGGTTTAGTTGGTTCGAAATTTTTAAATGAAACCAAACCAAATGTGATCATATATACTTGGCTTTTGGTCTGTTTGCTTTTATCGGTTTGCATTTATAAATCGCATAATCCTCGAATGTGTAAAAATAATCGAATTCATTGGGTCAATTTAGCGATTTGAAAATTCTAAAAGTGCAAATTAAATTAATTTAAAAAAGAGACATTTAGATCGACCAGTTGGTTTAGCTTAAAATCAGTTGGTTTAGTTTGGTTTGATTTGCCTTGCTTTGGCTTGGTCGAACTTTGTGATTTGAACAGTTTTATGAACTATCTCTACTTGTATTATAAGTGATATACTGGTGCAGACTGAAGTTTTGAGGCAGTTATCGTCCATGGGTAGATTGGTCGTTTGTGCTGGAAATGGTGCTGTTCAAAGTTCAACCAATCTGTACGAAGATTCTTTTTTTCCCGCTCATTCTTAATTATTCTTTCTGGCCCTTTTCTTATAATTCATTCATGATTAAAGTGTATGTTGTTCTATCCTAACTTGCCTTACAAAAACACTTTGTAGAGCTCTTTTGAGACACGGAGTTTCAATATGGATTGATGTACCCCTAGACATGGTAGCTAGTGGAATGATGGAAGAAGACCAAATTGAACATGCAAAGGTCTTGTCTTACCATGCAAATTTGAAATCCAGTAAAAAGTTTGCTCCATTTCGTTGCTTGTCTATGTCTATGTTGATTGTTAGGCACAAAATTCTGTTAAAAAATTAAAAATAATAAAAAAAAAACCTTAGTGGTACTGCACAGTTCCAAACCTTCAAATCACATCAAAATCATATGAGAACCAATATATATGCAAATTTAACCGAAATTAATGAAATTTATGTATCTGTCCTTACAAAAATATCTTCCTTTGTAGACATCCTAATTGTTTTATGTTTGATGGATGGTATGCAGGTGATGACCCAGTTGGGTTCTTTGTATAAAGAATTGAGGGATGGATATGCCACAGCTGATGCAACCGTCTCACTCCAAAGTATATATATAAATATATATAAATAAATATATATATATATATATGCTTGCAACAAGGTCGTTTTCTGTTGGTTCTAACTGCTTTATCTATGCTTATCAGATGTTGCATGTCAATTGGGTTATGATGACCTAAATGATGTTACCGCGGAGGATATGACTTTGGAGGTAAGGAAGATATGTTTTTCTAGAAGTTTGAAGACATGCTTAACATCAAAGAAGATGACAGATTATTTGTTTCCTCTTTTTGCCCCAAAAAAAAAAAAAAAAACAACAAACAGGTTCTCAAGGAGATTGAGAGACTTGCAAGAGTTAAAAAGATGATGGAAGAGGCAGCTACACCTTTTTGACATAGTACAGAGGCCACTGGGGTGTTTATATTTGGTTGGCTTATCATAATTTTAGCCCCATTTCTTTATTGTTCATGCAAGTGGTGTTTTTTTTTTTACTTCTTTTATATTCTTGTCTTTTCTTACCAAAAAGTATGTAAATGACATTGATGCATTAAAAAAATCATATGGGAGACCTTACCAGTGTGAAGGGGAAAAAAAACTAGGGAAGTGTTTGTTTTGGATGTATGAAGCATTCAATGAACTCATATTGATATCTTTAAAAACTTGTTTGGTAGCCTAATTTGACACATCTTGGATATCCTATTATGAGTGCTTTGAATTCTATTTCTTGAGTTCTCTTTGGGGGTGTTTTTTTAAGATTTGAAACCATGTGTTATAGTGTCGGTTCTTTTTTATGTTTGAGAAAAAAATTATAACTTTTTCATTTGATATTTATTTGAGATGATTTTTCTTTCATTATCTTCCTAGTGAAGAGAGGGATAAATTAAGATCCATGTTGTCTATTTTTAAGAACCATTAACATTAAAATTTTATTAGATTTATTAATAAATTAAAAATTATTTTCACTATCTCTTTAAACACAAATTTCAATTTATATGCATATTTAAATATCAATTTAGATAACAATTTAAATCATTAATTTAAATTCATTTCACAAACGAATGCACATATATCATCATTGATGATTTTAAAACTATCACGTTGTATAATACAATTTAACTTTTTCTTTTATTAAATTACCCCTTGTAATAAATAGGAGATCTCGAATCACTGGCGTGGATCGGGTGAGATCTTGAGCATGCTTGTTTAGTCCACTCACGTGCCAAGGTCACGTGATTCCCCCGCCTTATCACGTGCCTATAAAGAGTACAACTGAGACCTGTCGTTAAGGACCAGAACTCTCTGCAATTGGGCTCTGCCTGATTAGGAAAAACTCTGTAAAAGGAAAGTACAATCTTTTTCCTCCTGAGTCGTAGGTTAAAAAAGATTGCTAATCTTTGTGGGCTTGAGACTTTTGAGAGTTGAGCATGCTTAAAAAAAAAAAAAAAAGGGAGAGAGGTATTTGAGAACGTCAGGACAAAATTTTACCAATAAATTTATCCTCTCATTTTTCAAACCACTTCAAATAGTAAAAGAATCATTTCAAACCACTTGAAATAGTAAAAAAATCTTACATGTTATAGTATAAAATAAAAAGTTATTATAGTGTCAAATTTTTATACATTATAATTTTTTAACTAATTTTTTGAATTTAAATTGGTTCGCCAAACACATATACATAAGGAATCTTGAAGTTTTGTGATTTGTAATATGCAAATAGACCAATGAGAAGTTAATTTAAAGATTTTTTATTTATTTATAAGGTATTTAGAAAATAAGTTACAACTAAGAGTTTGAATTATGATACGAGAGTTTTATATTGAAACATATTTTTATTTTATACACGAGTACTTTATAGCCAAGCAGAAATGCAAAGGTTGTCTACTTAATTTCCTCAAATATGTAATAATAGAGAGTTTTTATTTATGTGATATTTTAAAAAATTATAACATACCACTATTTATATTATTTATCTGAATTATGTTATACTAAAATGTTTAGTATATTTGAGGCGTTTATAAAAAAGTAAGTTTTAAAACAGGACATTTGTTGATGGGCCGAAAGGCCCGCATGGGACAATGTGCTCTGGGGTGCTCTTTTAAGAAGTGCATAAAAGGCAGCAAAAATAAAGATAGGTTCAGAAGCAACACGGCATTCGTAAATTTTTTTCTTTTTCTTCCTTCCTTCTGATTTCTGAGAAAGAGAGCCGAAGAAACAGAACTACTTTTGCTCAGTTTTTTCTTTTTCGTGAAACAGTATATTTAAATTGCCATATGTGCGGCGAATGAGCAACATTTTTTCATATACATTATATGCAGGCGATTATAATTTATCACTGTTACTGTTAATGACAAATTTATATAATGATTTTAAAATTTGACACAATTTAATAGTTAAATTCTTTTTTTGTTCTCAATTTTATTCCCCACATGCCAAGCTCAGAAGGAGCCAGGCGTAGCGACGAGCAGTTTTTGACGTGAAGCGTGGAAGCATTTCGAAGATTGTGCTTCTGCTTCGGCCATGTTGTAAAGAGAAATTTTTTTCATCCTTTCATCCGCTACTCGTAAGAAAAATGGGGAAGAACAGACATGAAGCAAAGTAAAATAGGAATGAACTCAAAAGGACATCTAATCGATCATATATTGATTTTTTTCATGTTTATTCATTAAATAATATAACAAAATATGATTAATTAGACGTTATTTATCAGGTTAAAAACAGAACTAACAATTTTATTTTAGAGAATATAGGATGGGAATATGCTTTTATTTTATGGAGACACTTCTAAAAGCGTTGATTGGAATGAGAGACGGCTTAGACTTTTTGGCCATTTTTGGCCACTTCTAAAAGAATTCCATCAGCCATTTTTCACAATGAGAATTCCTCTCGTTGAAATACCCTTTTTTGGCCACCGGTGGAGCCCATACTTTTTGCTTAGGCTCATAGGATTGGTAGGTCAGTGAGCAAATAATATGGCTATTGTGGATGTGAGCACATTGGAATGTTGCTTATCTATATGTGTATTTTTTTTTGAGAAAGAGAGTCGCGGCTCATCTGTTCTTCCTAAAATAATAATAATAATAATAATAATGGTTCTGCGACGACCAGAGAGAGGCAAGCAAGTAGGGGCAGCCATTTTTTTTTTTCAGAAACGACCAAGCCCTAGTCTACCGGTTCTCCTCCATGAGAGCAAATGGCCAAGCCCTAATCTACTGGTTCTGCTCCGTTGGGTTGCTCGTCGAGGCACCGGAGTCGTCGATGATGGCGGCAACGAGGACGGAGGGATCAAACCAAGCTGGCGGCTGCGAAAGGGGAGTTGGGTTGCCTGCGCTCCTTGAGGCACCGGAGCCGTCGACGATGATGGCGATGAGGACGGAGGGATCAAACCAGGTCGCCGGTTGTAGAATGGGAGTTGGGTTGCCCGTTGGGTTGCTTGTCGAGGCCGGAGGCGATGGCGGCGACAAGGATGGAGGGATCGGACCAGGCCGTCGGCTGCGGAAGGGGAATTGGGTTGCTCGTCGAGGCCCTGGAGCCGTTGACAATGACGGCGACAAGGACGGAGGATCGGACCAGGCCGTTGGCGATTAGAGATGGGCTACTGCTTGAGTTGCCCGTTGGGTTGCTGGTCGAGGCGTGGTTGTCGTCTCTGGAAGGGAGGGCAGGGCTGGTGGCATCTAAAGCACAGAGTTTTTTTTTTTTACTTACAATGTCAAAGCAAAAGTCAGATAAATCACGTGCTCTCAGGTCTATTTTATGAAAAGCACACCATCTCATCTGATAGTCGTTAGATAAAATCCTATGCCCACGCTTCATTTACTCCATTGGTGACTAAAAAGTAGTGCTTCTACCAGAGAAACTCCCTTTTAAAATTTTATAAAGTTCAATTATTGATTTTAAGAGGTGGTAAAAAACGAGTCACTTGTTTTGTTTTTAATGACAGAAATAAGGGTGGATAAAAAGGAAAGAAAAAAGGAAAGAAAAAAAAATTCATTTGTGAATTTAGCTGATTTGATTTGATTATAAATAAAATTACACGAAGAAAATCAGGTAGGCATGGCATGACATGGTGATGAGGGATGGTATTTGGGATTATAAACAAAACATGGGGGAGAGAGAGAAAGAGAGAGAAAGTCTGCCCTACTCCTGCCTACATCTTATATCCCCATTCCCATTTCTCCATTTCCACCGTCACCATTACAACCCTTTTCTCCCTCATTTCCTCTTTCAACCCACACCCACCAATCCCCAACCCCAACCCACAGTTTTCTCTCTCAACTGCTTTCTTCTTTTCTTCTTCTTTTTATAATCTCTTTTTCTGGGCTCTTAATTTTTTGGTTGACTGATTTTGCAATTGAAAGGAATGATTTGTTTGATTATAGGCTTCGTCGGTGCGTGTTCAATAACAATCTGATTATCATTATTATTATTATTATTATTTTCTATTTTATGACTGTTTCTTTCTGTTTGATGTTCTGTTGGTCAAGCCTTTTGGTTTTGTTAACCTTCTGGAGTTTTTGGATTTCTCTTACTTATAATTGAAAGGCACTTAAAGTTCCTCTCTTTTTCCTTCTTCTTTTTTTTTTTTTTTTTCCTGGGTCTACTTTTGTTTTGAGTTTCTTGTAGTGGAGGTGGATGAATGTGTGCCGTACAAGTAACCTGTTGAGATTTATGCCTTAAACAATTACACGCACACGCACATATATACATTTTGGGTCTTTGATCATGTCAAGGAAACGATTATTACTTTAATTTTCATTTGGGTTGGGACTTTTCTTCCCGTCAATGGTGGGTTGGAGTATATTCTGGTTCTGGGACGATTTGCTCTATATACGTTTATTCTTGTTTTGTATGAACGCGTAGTGAGATGAGAAAACTTCCCATTTGGGTTTTAAGGTTCCTGTTAATTTAGCTTATAGAAAATTCTTTGGCTGTGTTCTTCATTATTTGTTGATTTTTAATCCCCTGCATTTCTAGTTAATGCATATTGTTATACCACTAGCTAGTTCTTGTTACAAAAAATATGACGATCATTGATCAGTTTTATTGTGGTTTTACCATGTCATTTGAACTTGAGAGCTTTATAATCTGTTTCATCATTTTGAGTCTAATTTATAATTAGAATGACCTTTTTTCTTTTTTTAGCTTGTGTTGTCAGATTAAAAATGAACAATATAACTTATTTTAGTATTGTATTTCAGGTATAGACATTTGATTCATTTGGCAACGGCGAGTATGTGTTTCTTGTCTTGCTGGTATAGAGGTCAGGAGATCTTTGCTACTTGCGATTTTCGGATATGTAGTAATATAGGTTTCAATATTTCTTCACCTTTTGTCAAGAAAGTGATGTCTGAAAAAATGTTTGAATTCCGGATGTCTTTGGTGGATACATGATGTATCCTTCAACGGCACTCGTTGTTGTCCCCATTTAAAAACCTTGTGACTTTAATAGAAGCAGAAAACTTGTGTGGCTTGTAGGACAAAAAAGCCGGTGCTAAGAGGAGTTTAGTGAACGTCTGTAGGCAGATAAGGATTGGAAACAAAAAAATTAGCTTTCTTTAGTTGAATAGATATTGACATTTATAAGGATTGGAAACAAAAAAATTAGCTTTTTTTAGTTGAATAGATATTGACATTTCTTGAAAATTTGTAACGGGCATACATCAAGTTCCTGTGAGAACAACGCTTAGAGGAGTTTAGCAAACATCAATAGGCAACAAAGACTTGGAAATATTAAAGATAATTAGGAGTTGATTGTTAAAAAAAAAATTAAAAAATTAAAAAAATTGTAATGGGTCTGCCTCAAGTTCCTGTGGGCGCAACTTCTGAGGAAGCTGCTGAAGCAGTATTGGGCGCCTTTTTGCAAAGCCCACCTCGAATTACCGATGATAGCAGCTCTGATTTGGATGGTATGCATCATGGAAGCTCTAGCAGGACAGGCGGAAGTTCCTTATGCTCTTCTTTGGGAGATTTACCTGACGAGTCCTTTAAGTTTACAGGGGACTTAGAAGTTACTCCCAATGTACATTATTTGAAGCTTGGTTCTGTTGATAACGCTGGTCGTTTCACTTCCAAGAATGGAAGGAATATTCATAGTCCTGCTTCTAGGATTGTGGGTTTCAATTCAAACAAAACTGCTTCCATTTGTGATGGTTTCAAGAGTGTGCCTGCTGGTCAAGTCCGCTCTTCCCCTGCTATTTCTGTCACGGCTGAAGAAACCATGTCCAATGGATCATTAGTCAGGAAGCGGTTGTTATCACCCTTGAAAACAATGCTTTTTCTGGACCAACATTTTGAGGGTCATCCTCTGGACATTGGTTGCAGAAGCATTCAACCCAATTCAGCGGCTGGGAGTGTCAAGTTAAGTGCTTCTATGGTGCAAGATCATAAGAAAGCTAATGTTGGAGGCAAAGACCATTTTACCATCCCAACTTGGTCTTTTTCCAGTTGCTTGGAACAGAAGAGTATGTCACATGATGATAAGATTATGGAATCTGTTCTTTTTGCAGATAGCCCTCTTCTACAAAACAAGGAATCAACATCTCATAGTAGTTGTGTATCCTCACCTGCATTATTTGAGTTGAGAGGACCAAGGGACATAAGGCTCCAAAGTGGGGAAATATCCACACCGTCAAAAGAAGGGATCTCATCTCCTCTTTCTTTGTCACCTCTTGGTCCAAAGTTTCCCGAAAGACTTAAAACTGCAGGAGGATTCAAGAATGCCAAGAGAGAGTTGGGCGATTGTCGTTCGATGTTAAGCAATGTAGAACAGACGCTTGATTTATCTGAACCAGGCATGATCTTTGCCCAAGAAGAAGATGATTTTAGGGTTTCAAGCAAATCCTTCAAAGAAGAAGATTTCTTTTACAAGGCGTTCTGCCCATCTTCTGTAGGATATACCATGGACGCAGGTGCATCACTTTCTGGAGGATCTGCCCCTACGTCTCAATGCATGAAATTTCTTAGAAGTTTGAGTGGACTTCCCATTAGGAGGTCCTTAGTTGGTTCATTTGAGGAATCTCTATTATCTGGTCGGTTCTTATCTGGGAAACTGAGGCAGGTAATTGTGAACGCTTTGTTGCCTTGAAAATCTTGCATGAATGTGATACCTGGCTATGCTTATTATCATCATCTTTTGGTGTAGAGCATTGATGGTTTCCTGGCCGTGTTGAGCATTACTGCAGGGAACTTCTCACCACAATCCCAAAAGCTTCCTTTCTCAGTGACTAGTGTAGATGGAGACTGTTATTTATTGTATTATGCATCTATTGATCTTGCAAGAAATTCGTCATCAAACAAAGGCAGGGGCCAAAAATCGAAACGAGGTCTTAGCAATGATGATTCACAAAATGTCAGGAGCTGCCTGCGCATACCTATGAAGGGCCGTATACAACTGGTACTCCTCTCGAAACCGACTGATTACTGGTTGTCCCTAGTTGCTATGGCTACGATACCATGCACTGCATTCTAATTTACATTTTCTGACATCAACTTCTGGGTGCTTACAACTAGGATAGTTTCATATGAACTACACACATTTTTTGCCGTTCGTAACTTTTCCTATGGATGATTAGCAGGTCTTGGTTTACCTTTGTTATTGGAGAACTACTTAAATCAGTTACTTTCATGTTCATGCTCTATTTTTCTCTGCTTTTTAGGAATATTTTCCAAGAAGTCTCAGATATGCTAGTATTTGTGCTTTAACTTTTGGGCATAGAGAGAATGTTCTATGGAATATTGGGCATAGAAAGTGTTGTTTAAAATTAAACGGAACTTCTCTATACATGTAGGTTCTCAGCAACCCGGAAAAGACACCACTTCACACATTCCTTTGCAACTATGATTTAAGTGACATGCCCGCTGGTACAAAAGTAAGACAAATGTGTATGTGCGCGCGTGAGCGCGTACAGAATTTTCCTGCTTCATTTTTTTTTCTTTCTGGCTTTTACTACATCCAACTCTCCATTCGTTACCCAATCACATCATCTAAAACTCTATTTCCCTGTCAGTTCTAAAAGTTTGCAGTTGTTCATAAATTAAAAGAAAATCCTGATCTATAAAATCCAATCACGTTAAGTTCAGTATTAGTTTTACCTTGCACTCAGTATAGTTTGACAATCGACTTGGATATCTCCCTAGTCTAAATGCCATTATGCTGTCGTACATCCATATACTTGCTTAGTAACTTTAATATACCAATGTGTATAATTATTATGCTAATCCTTTTTATGCTTGTGTTTATTTTGTTTTGAGTAGACATTCTTGCGCCAGAAGGTAAGCTTAGCGTCATCAAATTCACCTTCCTTACAATTGAAGCAAGGGAAGATAGATATGGACTCAAAAATCAAAGACAAGGAGACCAGCCATGAAACAAAGAATATTGCAGGTGAAACTGGCAACGTCCATACCCCAAGCTCCCTCGATAGAAGGAACCAAAATTACTAGTAAAGACTCTAGTATTGTGGATTCCATAGACAATAACATTAACGGTGGGGACTGTAAGGACCAAAACTTGGTGGATACATGGGAAGGAACTGACCAGAAATCCATAGGACATGGCTGTTCAAAGATAAATGAGCACAGTAATAATGGTGGTCTTCGTTATGCGCTTCATCTGCGGTTCATATGCCCATTTCCCAAAAGTTCAAGGTCATTACAGAAAAGCAAATCCGACCCTCTATCTAAACCACAGAGACAAGGCGAAGACTTGGACGGGGAAAGGAGATTCTATCTGTACAACGACTTGAGAGTTGTGTTTCCTCAACGCCACTCCGACGATGACGAGGGCAAGGTAAGTTTTTTTTTTTTTTTTTTTTTTTGGCTTAGTAACTTATCTAACTGATGGTTCCTATGTGCTGATATTCAAAATGTTTCTTGTTCTCCTTCTGCAGTTAACTAAACTATTCGTGTGTGTGTGTGTGTGTTATTACTATTACTTTTAGAAATTGTGGTTTTGGCTTTTCTCTCTTAGGTCTTACCAAAATATGTTTGTGTGCAATTGCAGTTGAATGTGGAGTACCACTACCCAGAAGATCCGAGATACTTTGACATTAACTGAAATGTCTCTGCATTTTACCCCCCAATTCAGCTTTCCTTCTTTACCTGACTGTACATAATTCACGTTTATTTAACCCTTGTAAATATACTGACCAGATTAAACATTCAAGTGTTAATTTGGTCTTTGATTGTTTTCCCCTTTGGTAGTTAATTCATGCAAGTCATGTAAATATTAAATCTATTGTCCTTTACTGCAAGTCTCATGGACGGCGTTTCTATTAATCCCTCTCAAAATGTTATAATAGTTTGCTTTAGCATTCTAAGGATAGTTTTCTTACCAGATTTATATCTAATGTATTAGCAACTTAATATCAAAATAATATCACCAAAGACGGAAACTATCAAAATAATATCACCAAAGACGGAAACCCAAGAAACTATTTCTCGTTCCTACACGAGTACTTTTTCGTTTGTCCTCCAAAGCCTTTTAGGATCTACCTTTTTTATTGCATAGAAAAACCTTTTTTTTTTTTTTTTTTTCTGGAAATGCATACAAAAAATATTAATAAGGCCAATCAGTAGGAATTAGTAAATGCATTTTTGCAGAAGAAAAGAGTCTAAAGTCATATTTTATTACGAAAAGCATAAAATCAAATCTACATGATTTGTGTAACTGACGACTGGAATATTTAAAACCATGCATGCTAGAGAAGACAAATTAAAGACTAAAACACGAAATTAACTAGTGTAATCCTAAACATGTAGACATTATAAGAAATTATCAATTTCATTGATAAGGATCATTTCGTGGACATGCTTCCCAGGACTATTCTCCAATTTTTGCATATTTTGACGGAGCTTCCTCACAAGCCATGGATAGTATGGACTATTCGCCCATTGATCAAAGTAGCCAGAAATTAATAGAGTAATTAAAAGATAACAAAATTTTTAATACTCAATAGGAAATATAATAATCATTATAAAAAATATTACATAATGAAATATTCTGGAAATTATGCTGAATTTCAATTACATCAAAGCTACATTGAGTTGTAGTACAACTTTTACAAAAACATGTTTCTACCCGAGCCACTTTAAGAGCTTTCTGGATGAGAATTTCCGTGCCGGTCACGAGCAACCTCCCACGGCTTGTCATGGTCATTAAAATCCGAAAGCATATAATCCATTCCATACGGCGCATTCAAGCATTGCTCCACCACATGACTAGCAGATTTCTTCTTAGAAAGATTGACATATTGCCTTTTTAGGCAGAGCATATTTTGTTGGTGAAGTTGGGGTGTTGCAGTTGAAGAACACGTTGCACAACATAATTCCTGAAATAAACGCACAATTAGTTGATCTACATATATTATAAGATTAAACACAGAAAAAAGAGTAGTATATAGATAGATAGATAGATAGATAGATAGATACCCTGAAGGATCATGAGGGAGGTAAAGTGCATGAGTAGAGATTTGAGAGAGGAGTACATCTTTGTGTGGGGCTCTGATGTAGCGGATGCTGTTGTTTAGGGCCATACACCCCCTTTCATCTGTGCCTAGTTTGAGGCAGTTCTTTATGAGCTCTTCATATAGTTTCTGCAGTCAATTATTTATATATATATATATATATATATATATATATATATATATATTGAATGTACAAAAATATTGAAACAGTTAGTTTACCAATTCATCTCAAAACTTTAAAATGTTAGAGAGTGAACCTAGAGTAGAATTATATTCTAACAAAAAGTGTTATATCTAAGGATAAAAATAGAAACTTACCTCGTTTTGATAACCATTAAGAATGTCGAAACACTTGAGTACAACAGAGCATGCTGTTCGATTGGTCATCACCGGAAAGAATTTGCTCACTAAAACCGGGATAATGTCAGAAACCACGGGTGATTTCTTAAGCACTTTGATGAGTTTCTTGGCCGACCATGCGCTGCACAAGTACATGTAGTTTTTGGAAGCATAATGAGAAAGAGAAAAAGGATAATAAAAGAAAAAGAAAAAAAAAAAAGAAGAAGAGAATTTAAGTGTGGACAAAAGAAAATACCCGTGTTTGGTGAACAATGATTCTACAAAAGATTGGGACTGCAGAGTGATTTTTGAAACGATCAATTGTAGCTGAGATTGATCACAACATTCAATTAGCCTTCCAAACACATAATTTCCATACTCGTCATTCGTGAACTCAAACATATATGCAAAGATGCTTTCAAATATCTTGTCTTTGTTCTGTTGATCGTTTTGCTTCAATTTCGTCTGTAACGCCAGCGATCAATTTGGATCCAAAGCAAGATTTGCTATCTTTTGTTTTATCATTGCCTCAATATCGATGGAGTTTCTCCAATTTCGGTAGAAGTTAGTTGCAAAACTCTGTTGAGGTTGGTAACCTGGTCCTGATGTTTGTGACACGACGCTTCCTGCTTCGTCAAGAGCCGAACCTCCCTCAATCATAGCGTCATCAGTTTCGTGACCGTTCATGTTTAAACTCGTCAATGATTCTTAAGAAAGAAAAAGATAACGACATAAGTAAAACTAATAGGAAAAGAAAAAGAAAGACACGCGTTGTTTTAGTAATCATTAACAAGCTCAAAAGTCAAAACTTTTTATGTTCCAGAATCATACCAGCTTCGGCATTGTTGTGATTACTGTCAGTTGTCACATGAAGGTTCCGAAAATTGAGCATGGTGTTTTCGAGGGAATAGTATGAAGAGGAATCTTGGGTTGATGATGGTTCTGGGTTTTTGTCGTTGATGGGGAAAGGATTTGGGTTTTCCACCTGAACAAGTGAGGTATTATAAAAAAGAGAGAACAAGAAGAGCAAGAAAGAGTAAAATGTGACGCTGGAGAAGAGTAATGAAAACTAGAGATGATTAAGACTTGATGAAAAAGTAGTTCAACTGTTGCTGGTGTGTTTGAACGGACCAAAAATTCGTAAGGAATAGAATCTCTGATTTTGCTTTTATTCAGCCAAAAACAGAAAGTGGGAATTCTGGGATTTGTAGAGTTGAAGAACTGGGAAAAAGAAAAGAAAGGAAGAAGAAAAGAAGAAGAAAAGGATTGGCTTGATGAGAATTATCCCAATTGGCTAACTTGAATCCTATTTTGGCGCTATAATCGTGAGTAGTGAGAAAAGAAGCCTTCAGTCCCACTTGATCGGTAAAAAAAACGACAGCTATCTGGCCAACGACAATAAATAAAAGCGAAATGTTGCAGTCAATCATTGAAACGACAACATCCTAATATAACGACAAAACCACATGAACGACCACATATAGGAAACGGCAATATAATAAAAACGACTGTAAAAATAAACGACAGCTTTAAATCACAACGCACCATTAAACGTCTGAAAAACGAAAAATCGATGAATTCTGTAAGATGAAGACAATAATTGAAAAGCAAAACAATTCTAACAAAGGATTCAAACGAAGTCATTTTAAAAAACGAAAATTTGACATAAACAAACTACCTATCGTTGAAGAATCCAAGTTTTATTTTAGTTTTCCTATAATAATTTAGAAAGCAAGAACTATTGAATCAAGAATCACGTGTGGTCTGTCAGTTGTGTTGTCCTAGTCTTAAGGAATTTTTTTTAGTTTGTTTTTTATTGCTTTAGTAAGTGGCAGATGTGTCTAGCTTTTAGGAATAAGTGGAGATAATGTTTATGTCAGTTGCTATTTTTTTAGTATTTATCCGTTGGTGTAATGCCTATTTAAAGGCTCCTTTAGCTTATTTAATAAAATAACTCAGATCACTTTTTCTTCTCTTTTGTTTTGTTCTCACCTTTACTGTTTCCTTTAGTTTCCACTTTATAACATTGGTATCAGAGCTACAAAGAGAGAGAAGGGAAACACAGGGGTGAATCAAAGTTTGAGTCAGAGCTTTGAAAAAAAAAGAAAAGGAAACACAGGGGAGTGGGAGAGGTCTGCCACAGTATTTTTTTATTTCACTTGTTTTGCAGTAGCAGAAGCAGTGAAGAATGGCATTTGAAACAACATTTGTTTAGCAAGCAATTCCCCACTTTGATGGTCACTACGATCATTGGAGCATGCTGATGGAAAACTTCTTGAGGTCCAAGGAGTATTGGCAAGTTGTTGAAACTGGAATAGCAAAACCAACAGCTGGAGTCGTGTTGTCGGATATGCAGAGAGCAAAGTTCGAAGCACTGAAGCTGAAGGATCTCAAGGCCAAGAACTATTTGTTCCAAGCTATTGATCAGTCAATTTTGGAAACCATTCTTTGCAAGGACACCTCCAAGCATATTTGGGATTCGACGAAGAAGAAGTACCAAGGCTCAACAAGGGCAAAGAGGCAGCAACTTCAAACACTTCATACTGAGTATGAAGCACTTCGAATGAAATCAAGAGAGTCGATTAACGACAATTTTTCATGGACGATGGCAATTGTCAACAAGATACGGATTTACGGTGATAAGACAGAGGATGTAGACATCATTGAAAAGATTCTTCGATCCATGACTCCAAAATTCAATTTTGTTGTCTATTCCATAGAGGAATCTAAGAATATTGATGAACTTTTACTTGATGAATTACAAAGTTCTTTGTTGGTTCATGAGCAGAAAATTCAACGTCAAGAGAAAGAGCAGCAAGCTTTAAAGGCGTCAACTGACAATCACCCTTCGTCATCAAATAAAGCAGATCATGGAAGAGGAAGAGGCAGAGAAAACAATGATCGCAGATTTCCACAACAAAAATCTGAAGACGATCAGATTCGTGATTCTTAAGGAAGCAGAAGAGGCCGTGGAGTTCACCAGTCAACCAATTATAGACCAAAGTCTAGAGACAAGTCCAACGTAGAGTGCTTTAGATGTCACAAGTATGGCCACTACAAGTCAGAATGTTGAGCCAATTTGAACAAACAACATGGAGAAAGATCTAACTTTGCAGAAAAAGAAGAAGAAGTATCTTTGCTGATGGTTTGTAATGTCAACAAGGAAGCCAACAAGAATTTGTGGTACTTGGACACAGGTTGTAGCAACCACATGTGCGGAGAAAAGTTAATATTTTTCTGAGTTGGATGAAACTTTCCACGACAATGTAAAGTTTGGAGATAATTCAAAAGTCTCAGTCATGGGAAAATGAAAGGTAACCATCCAAACTGAGAACAACACTATTCAAACCATAACTAATGTCCTTTTTGTTCCAGATTTGAGAACAAATTTGCTTAGTGTTGGTCAGCTGCAATAAAAGGGATATGAAATCTCTATTAAAGACAGAGTGTGCAGCATTCAAGATGAGAAATTAGGGTTAATAGCTCAAGTCAATATGACAGCAAACCGAATGTTTCTGTTGTATCTAGACAATACAACTTCTTCATGTTTTTCTACAAGATTGAAAGACGAGGCTTGGTTATGGCACTTTCGTTATGGGCATCTAAACTTTGGTGGATTAAAAACTCTACAAAAGAAGAATATGGTGACAGGTCTTCCACAAATTGAACCTCCTTCTCAAATTTGTGAAGAATGTGTTGTTAGCAAACAACTCCGTAATCCATTTCCACAAAGGAAGGCTTGGAGAGCAATGAAGGCATTAGAGCTGGTTCACTCTGACATTTGTGGGCCAATTAATCTAGCCTCTAATGGAGGTAAAAGATATATAATCATTTTCATTGATGATTATACTCGGAAAACATGGGTTTATTTTTTGCAAGAAAAATCTGAAGCCTTTGAGGCATTTAAAAGCTATAAAGTGCTTGTTGGGAAAGAAGTTGGCTGCCTAATAAAAGTTCTTAGAACATATCGTGGTGGAGAATACAACTCACAAGAATTTGCAAACTTTTGTGAGATGCATGGAATCAAAGTGGTGGAAGGCTATGGATGTTGAGATTGCATCCATTGAAAGAAACAACACCTGAGAGTTGACAGAGCTTCCAAAAGGAGAGAAGACCATTGGTGTGAAGTGGGTCTACAAGACAAAACTAAAGGAGAATGGTGAAGTTGATAAATACAAGGCTCGTTTATTTGCTAAAGGCTACAAGCAAGAGGTTGGGGTCGACTACAAAGAAGTTTTCGCTCCTGTTGCAAGGCATGACACAATGAGAGTGGTGATTGCATTGGCAGCTCAACTCATGGCCTATCTTCCAGTTGGACGTGAAATCGGCACTCTTACATGGTGATTTGAAAGAACAGGTATTTATTGAACAACCTCGTGGTTATGTGAAGTCTGGCGATGAGCATAAAGTGTATAAACTTAAAAAGGCTCTATATGGATTAAAACAAGCTCCAAGAGCTTGGTATAGTCATATAGAAGCTTATTTTTTAAAGGAAAGTTTTCTCAAATGTCCATATGAGCATATACATTTTTACAAAAATTGGAGCTAGAGGAAAGATGCTTATTGTGTGTCTATATGTTGATGATTGATTTACATTGGGAATGATAGTGCTATGTTTGAAAAATTTAAGCAAACCATGATGCTTGAATTTGATATGTTTGATCTTGGCATGATGCATTATTTTCTTGGTCTAGAAGTTATTCAAACAATTGTTGGAATTTTTCTTTCTCAAAAGAAATATGTGCAAGAAGTTTTGAATAGGTTTCAAATGATGAATTGTAATCCTGTAAGCACACCAATTGAGGCTGGTATGAAGCTAACTAGAGATCATGGTGGAAAGAAGGTTGACAGCACACTCTACAAGCAAATTGTTGGAAGTCTGATGTACTTAACAGCAACAAGACCAGATATTATGTATTTTGTGAGTCTCATTAGCAAATACATGGAGAATCCTACGGAAATGCATCTTTTTGCTGCCAAGAGGATCTTTCGTTACTTGCAGGGCACTATGGATTTTGGGCTGTTCTACAAGAATGGAGAAAAATCAGAATTGTTTGGCTTTACTGACAGTGACTATGCTGGAGATTCAGATTATTGGAAGAGCACTTCTAGATATGTTTTTATGTTGGGCTCTGGAGCTGTTTCGTGGTTATCCAAGAAGCAACAAATCATCTCTCTATGAACCACTAAAGCTGAATTTGTCGCTGCAACTTCATGTGCTTGTCAAGCTGTTTGGTTAAAGAAAATTCTTGAAGTGCTGAATTTCAAGCAACAAGAGCTCATAACAATTTTTTGTGATAACAGTTCTGCCATCAAACTCTCCAAAAATCCTGGTCTACATGGAAGGAGCAAGTATATAGACGTGAAGTTTCACTTCTTGAGATATCTGACAAAGGAAGGAGTCATCGATCTTAGCTACTGCAAAAGTGAAGATCAAGTTGCTGATGTGCTTACAAAGTCCTTCAAATTGGCTACGTTTCAAAAACTAAGGAGTTTACTTGGAGTTTGCACTTTGAAGATTCCTGTTTGAAGAAAGAAGCTGCAAGATTTTTGAGTAAACTGAAGTCTAAAGACTTTCAGTTTTAGGGGGGATTGTTGAATCAAAAATCATGTGGTCTATCAGTTGTGTTGTCTTAGTCTTAAGGAATTTTTTTTAGTTTGTTTTTTATTGCTTTAGTAAATGGCAGATGTGCCTAGCTTTTAGGAATAAGTGGAGATAATGTTTATGTGAGTTGTTATTTTTTTAGTATTTATCCGTTGGTGTAATGCCTATTTAAAGGCCCATTTAGCTCATTCAATAAAATAACTCAGATAACTTTTTCTTCTCTTTTGTTTTGTTCTCACCTATACTGTTTTCTTTAGTTTTCACTTTATAACAAGAACGTCCTCTTTTACGTCAATCCATCAACCTTTTTAGGAAAATCATAACAAATAAAAACATCCAACAGAGTTGACTTAACGCCAAATCAGAAACACAAGCAAAAACAAATACAATTACTCGTGTATATATCATTAACTAACTGGTTTGGCACTGAAACCTCACATCACTTTGGCAGAGAGAGAGAAAGATAGGGTTGAATGGAATTTTGGAGTTTGAGTATGGGATGGTACAAGCACCATTGGGACCTGATATTTCTGTTCCAGGGCTTGTTGCTGCTGTTGCCAATGCTGGTACCCTTGGTCTCCTCACAGCTCCGGACAGGGTAATTCTTTTTTTATTTTTTGCCCAAAAAAAATCTATTTGATTTTGCATTCTGAAGAATGCCTTATGTGAATCTATATTTTACTATTAATATCATGTAAACTTGCTGAGAAATTTTTCCTTTGTAATATGTATAGAGCAATATTATTTACCATTACATCAGTGCATTTACGTGTAATTGGATGAAAAATGATGCAATTTTGTCCCTTGTTATTAATAATAGATAGAATGGAACTGAACTTGTACTATAAGCAAACATTTTAACAGTTTTTTCTTTTCTTTTATTTATGTTATTTCTTTATTTTTTCTAATTTGCCTTGTCAGGAATCACCTGACTACTTAAAGGAACTAATAAGAAGGAAAAGAAGCTCAACTGACAAACCATTTGGTGTTAGTACTGTTCTGGCTTTTCCCCGTGAGGAAAATGTGAAAGCCATCTCGGAGGAGAAGGTTGCAGGTTTACTGGGGTGAGTGTCCTAAGGATCTCATTGTTGAAGCTCATCTAACTGGGGCCAAAGTTGTTCCTCAAGTGAGTGCTTTATACATGCATATCTTTGAGACTCAGAAGATTGTAACTTTGTTTACGTTTATTCTGTTTTATGACAATAAAAGGATGTGTTGACAATGCGTATTTGTTATTGCATTGCAACAGGAGGCTCTGTTTCCATTGTTGCCGAGAGTGGTTGATCTTGTTGGAGAACAAGGTATACCTGTTATTGCTGCCGGAGGCATTGTGGCTGCACGAGGTTATGTTGCGGCGTTAGCACTTGGCGCTTTAAGGCATCCGTCTAGGCACCAGGTCTGAAATGCTTTATTTGTAATTCTTGTTAAAAAAAAAAAAAGTATCCAAGCAATGTAATAACTGTAGGGGGCCACGCCAGCCGCATCATGCATTCAAAACAGTCATGAGATAGTTTTGCCCCCACGATAGTTTTGGCCTCCACGCTTTTAGCAAGTTAGAAAATAAAAGTCACTTTTTTTTTTTTTTTTTTTTTTTAATTGAGGTTTCTTGCAACAGAGGATAGCTATGCTCATCCAATATACAAGAAGAAGATGATTGAATATGAGAGGACTGAGTATACCGATATATTTGGGCGAGCAA